>JAODAL010073522.1:0-14708 GCA_025379985.1 Phyllomedusa bahiana
TGGGAGAAGAAAAAACTAAGCAGCTTGCAAATTACACCCAATTGCAAATTTTGTTTGTTTTCAGCCCCCTTATTTGAAGCTTTTTAAATAAAATGATACAATCCCTTTAAGTGACCAGGTAATACAAAAATACTGGAAACAAATAACTACAAGGGAGTGCAAATACTTTGGCCTACGATAATTTGAAAATATAACTTTTAATAATGTATTTTAAATTAGGAAAAAGGACAAAAAACCCAACAAATCCCTAAATGCCCCAAACAAAGCTAGACTTGCCCATCCAGAAATTTCAAGGTTGCCGTCCCGACAAGGGTGGCTCAAAAAGAACCTGGGCTATTAAAAACTAACGAGTCCCTGGTCTATATCAAGATGCTAAACATTATCAAAATTTTTTTCTTTTTTAGAAAAAAATAGTATCCAAGCCTAATTTAGTAGTGAAAATGGGGAAAATAGGTATGGAAATTTCCAAATGATAAGTTAGTAAGACCAAGTCCACAATAAGAGAAAGGGGCAGAACCATTAAGATAATTATAGATATAACCCATGACAAAATGTTTGAAAAATGAAAAATGTCAGAAAAATTTATGCTTATTCCCAACTTTTAATTTATACTCCTAAAATTACTGAAAAGGTCTCCCCAAGTTCCAACATGTTTTCCCTTTAAAAAAAGGGTTTTCTAGGGAAAGTATGGAACCCAGAAAAAAAACACAATGACAAACAATAACAAGAAAATTTCAACCAACAATGAAAGACTCAAGTCCCTATGATAGCAAGGAAGTGCAGAAGCAAAGGTTAAGGTTATTTCTGCCCTGGGGTCCTCAACCCCCTTTGGGGAACCAATCTTTTACCCTTAAAGAGCGCCAAAGGAAGTATCTTTGATAGTAAAAAGGTCTGAGTTACAGTCACAGTGTTCCGCAACCTAAAGGGCGCATGCACCATAGACTTGCTTCACTTTTATTATTACGGTTGGTGGCGGGTGTATAATTTGCTGTGCATGTGGCATGGCATTGGTGACATTTCAGCACTGAGTACCATGGTGTTGGTTTAATGTTGTCTTGGAGCTTTGTAGTGACATGGGACACAAGAGATCTTACTTACGGGGACTAAGCAAAGGGATTGAAAAAGTTAGTGCCCCAAAACCATTTGGTGCCAACCAATTATATGTGAGTTTATTTCAATTAAGAACTGTGCCTATGTGAAACCAGGATGCTCAAGTTTCAATGAATGAGTGAATTTTAAGTTGGTTTATGCTTGTGTATCCTGGATTTTTTGAGGGCACTATTCCTCTGTGGGCGTTATTTTGGACAGATGGCCCCCACCTTTTACTTGAATACCCTAATATCATGTCCCTTGAACATGCCATGCTAGATTATTACTGATATGTAAAGTCTCTGCAATAAAGTTAGTGATTTTAAGTAAAAATGTCATCCTCATGAGATTTGAGATTCTTTACAAACTATGAAAACATAATTT
Organism: Phyllomedusa bahiana; assembly: GCA_025379985.1. Taxonomy (NCBI): domain Eukaryota; kingdom Metazoa; phylum Chordata; class Amphibia; order Anura; family Hylidae; genus Phyllomedusa; species Phyllomedusa bahiana. The sequence goes on from JAODAL010073522.1 coordinate 1,474, forward strand.
ACAGTGTAATGACATTTAAATAGATTAAAATGATTTTTTTCCTTTTAAGTATGGTTAGCACAAAATCCTAGGGTTTTTAAATTTTTCTGAATTTTTGTCTTCTGCAATAAGCATATGTAACAGATCCAAAGCCAAAACTTATGGTTGCTAGGTCACAAAATAAGCATTCAAAGCTCCAATCAATATAACTGTAACTTTGTAATTATGTAACTTTTATTAAATGATCATGAAAATATGTATAATCAAATTTTAAAATACGCATGATGTTTTAGAGCTGTAACACAGATTAACAATTAGGACAATGCTGTACAATACAGTTTCCTGCCTCTTCTAATGTCCACATATTCAGACAGTCAGAAAAAGCCAATAGGGTTAGTGTGGAAAAGAACAACACTTTCCCTATTATAACCCTAATAAACAAGAAAATATACCCTGCCTATCAGGATACAAAACCTTCGGCCTGATAAGGACTACTCTGAGTGGAACCTCACACTAGGGATATAACATACTTGTAAAGGCAATTTAGGGGTATTTAATTACTAGGGTGAGGTTCCTGTCGGAGTTGTCCTTATCAGGATGAAGACTTTGTATCCTGATAGGCAGGGTATATTTTCTTGTTTATTAGGGTTATAATCAGGAAAGTGTTGTTCTTCTCCCCATCCACCCTATCGGCTTTGGAAGACACTGGAAGAGGTAGGAAACTATATTGTACAGTATTGTCCTACCATTGTGTTAATCTGTGTTACAGCTCTGGTACATCATGCACATTTTAAAATTTGATTATATATATTCTTTAATGATAATTTAATAAAAGTTACATTTTATTTTATTTTGTCATTCCAAAGATTAATTTTGTGGATAAGCATATGTAAATCAAAATCGCCGAGATTAAATTATTTCAACAGGTGTCCATTGTGATAGTTTATTTGGCATGGATGGGAAAACCTTGTGGGCTTGTCTTTTTTTAAAAATATTGTTTCTTGCATGCAAGAATCCTTTACTTCTTGAAGTGATTACAAGTTCATCTACAATAATGACAAAGCAGTCAGGTCACAAAAAAGAGAATTAAACCAAGCTATAAATACAGAACTTTTTGTTACAATATCCTTGTGATAAATTGTGAGCATTGTGGATGACAAATTCAAATTCCTTAGTGTGTTACTCATTGGGATGTTAGCGAATGGTAGGAGATAAAAGCAGATTGTTCTTTCTTGGATTGTATTGTTAAAGGTTACATGCAGCCCTGTCATTATTATTGTGATGTTTCTTCAGCATCTTGCAGCTCAAAGTATTTGGTTCTGAGAAGCAATTGCAACTTACTTTACATTCAGTACTGTTAGAATGGAGGTGACGTCTTGTAAATGCAGGATGCATGCATCGCAGGGGAATTTCAGTTTTAAACTGCATGTGTTTTGTTTTTTTTGTTTTTTCTTGCGTTAAAAACTCTTAAAATTGCATGCATTTTTTGGCCTGCACTTCCACATTGCTCTGATTAGCAATGTACAAACCAGTGGCGCAGCTCTAACAACCCTACTCAGGCACCATAGCCACCATCCAGGATAGAAAACTTGGTGTTGAAAAGGTGGAAGGGGCTGGCTATTATACAACCATAAAGGACAACATTTACTGACGACATGGTGCGCCACGTCCCTTTGAGGGTAACCTTAATGCTGATGTGGCCCTTGGTGAAGATGAATTTGATACATTGCTTTACATTATTTCACTAAGCAACAAAGTGTTAACCAACAGAAAAAGAATAAGGCTATGTTCACACGGTGTAAGTGCGAGGCGTAATTACGCCTGAGTTCGGGAGCTCGTGTGAGCTCCCGTGGGGTGGCGGTGGGGGCGGGGCCGCCGACCCTATAGACATTCATTACTAGCGGCGCGTATTCCGCTAGTAATTGATGTGTCACTTATCTCCCCCCGTGGCGTCTTGTACGAGCGGGGAGAGGAGACGTAATCCATAGTTCTCTATGAGAACTGTGGATTACCGTAATGACTGGGACATATCTCTCCCCGTATTGAGCGCAGTACGGCGCGAAATACCGGCCGAAATACGTCCCAGTTTAAGCCGTGTGAACATATCCATATACTTCATATTGGCTTGTTTATTAATTATTTGATAAATAAATCAATATAATAAGCTGTTTTACATTAATTTTAAATGTTAGTGCACGACCACTTTATATCTGCTGCCGCCTCAGTATGGCTTTGGAGTAGCATTGATTGACTCCTTCTCTGTACTAACCATGGCAGGCTATTTAAAACCAGTCCTCTCCTCAAGCTGTCCCATTTCACATTGAACTGTTCATGTCGCGCCCGAAAACGGGACAGAAGAATGAACATGTTCTTTCATTATGCCGGCGGTGTAAAGAACCATATGGCAGAAAATTCGTGCAGTGTGAACTACTGTACGGATTTTCTATTTAAGTCTATGTAAAAGGTTGACAATCAGGTTACAGACAGTTTTCAAATCCAAAAACCGTCTGTAAATCTGACTAATAACTCATGCTGTGGGTATAGGCCCTTACAGTATCTTTTTTCCATTGCATGGGAAGGCTATAGTCAACCACCTTTGATTGCTGCCCATCTTCCACTACCTCCCTCTCAACACCCTGGTAGTCTTCTGAAGGCCCCACTTTTCCATTGAGCAGGGCAGATGGCTGCCTGTTGCCCCATGAGCACAGAGTGCCTGCCTGGATGGTCACCTTGCCTGCCCAGTAAAAATAGGAGCTTCTCTCCTGACTTCTGTGACTTTATTCTTTATTAAAACTATGATCCTGCTTTCACTGCTGACTTGCCTGTGATGGTGGCTGGTAGTGAAAGCAGGACCACCGTGGCCTAGCAAAGGGGGTTAAGGCGGTAGACTCCGCAGGGCCCTCGACCCCAGCGGCAGGTTGGGGTGGCACGTTGGGATACACATACAGTTGAACCTTGTTGGAACAGAGATCCAATGGCTATTGGCTTTCTACACCTCAGACTTACTACTCCTGTAAGCCAGAGTCGCAAGAGTAAGTGACACAGGAGCCGTGATGCAGTGATGTCCTAACAATGGGCTGTATACCTACAGGGGGCATATATACCTACAAGGGGAGGTATATCTACAGGGGGCATATATATCTACAGTGGGCTGTATACCTACAGGGGGAATATATACATACAAAGGGCTGTATAGCAGTGGGAACTATACGCATACAGGAGGCATGTATACCTTTAAGGGGCATACATACCTACAGGTGGCATATATACCTACATATATATCTACAGGGGCTGTACATAGAGGGGACATATATACCTGCAGAAAGCATATATATCTACAGGGGGATGTATACCTATGGGGGTATACAGTTGAAAACAGAAGTTTGCATACACTATATAAAAGGACACATATGCATGTTTTTCTCACTATTTGACATAAAATCAGAATAAACCTTACCCATTTTAGGTTAGTTAGGATTACCAAAATTATTTGTTTGCCAAATGCCAGAAAAATGAGAGAGAGAGGATTTTTAAGGAAAATTTATTACTTTCTGCAAAGTCAAAAGTTTACATACACTAGGATTACCATGCCCTAACAATTTGGGACAGCCCATATGATGATGTCATGTCTTTGGAAGGTTCTGGTTTATTGGCAACATCTGAGTTGATTAGAAACACACCTGTGGATGTATGTTAAAGCACACCAGAAACACACTACTTCTGCGTGTAACATCATGGGAAAGTCTAAAGAAATCAGTCAAGATATCAGGAAGAGAATTGTGGACTTGCCTAAGTCTGGATCATCCTTGGATGCCACCATCCCAAATATAAAACACGGGGGTGGTGGCATCATGTTGTGGGGTTATTTTGCTGCAGGAGTGACTAGTGCACTCCACAAAATAGATGGCATCATGATAAAAAAGATTATGTGGCAATACTGAAGCACGATCTCAAGACATCAGCCAGAAAGTTAAAGTTTGAGCCGAAATGGGTTTTCCAAATGGACAATGACCCAAAGTATACTGCCAAACTGGTTACAAAGTGGCTTAAGAATAACCAAGCCAGAGTTTTAGAGTGGCCATCACATAGCACTGATCTCGACCCTATTGAACATTTATGGGCAAAGCTGAAAAGGCAGGTGCAAGCAAGGCAACCTACAAACATGGCTCAGTTACACCAGTTCTCTCAGGAGGAATGGGCCAAAATTCTTACCAACTATTGTAAGAAGCTTGTGGAAGGATATCCAAAACATTTGACCCAAGTCATACAGTTTAAGGGCAATGCTACCAAATACTAATGAAATGTATGTAAACTTTTGACTTTGCAGAAAGTGATAAAAATGCCTTAAAAATCCTCTCTATCTCATCATTCTGGCATTTGGCAAATATAAATAATTATGTTAATCCAAATTGACCTAAAACGGGTAAGGTTTATTCTGATTTCATGTTATATAGTGTATGTAAACTTCTGGTTTCAACTGTATATCCCATTTAAAGCAGTAGCAGTAGTTGTCTTAGAAAGAAGTCAACCAAAATACAACTTTCCTAAGCACAACAGCATTGGTTTTGGGCAAATATGATTGCAACAACACAAGCTTTATTCCATTGTGAAACCTTAGACTGACTAGGGAAAATTGTAACCGGCATTACACCGCAAAAATTAACATCAAAATACCTGAAATTATATCTCAACAACTGACCACTACCCCAGTTGCTAATACCTATCAAACCACCACAGATTCACTTAGATGACACTTTCTGTATGTATGAAACTCCCATCACAGTTCCATACCCTTGCCCAAGCCCAACATCCACTTATCTGTACCAATCACAGGGTGTACTCCATTGTAACACTCAAATGTAGGTCTCAAAATCCTAATGCCCCTGCCACTACCACACTTTTTTTCCCATCAACAAAGCATATAAAACCCCCTTTTTTTACTTTGATTGTTGCCTAGTTAAAATGATAAGCTGATCTAGCATAACATCACACCAGATATGTTTGACCAAAAAAATATTTCCCCCAGGAATGATGACAACAACTTAAAAATATAAATTTCTATATCCTGGATTAGTTCATGAGAGGACTGAAGGCTTCAGTTGTTATTCCACATGTGCAATACAAAGATCTATTGAGGACAAAGAAGTACCACGCCATATCAAGCCCAATCTACCATACTGCAGAAACATCAATGGGGAGACCAAGCTCACCACCATTGGGATGGACATCATCTGTGAGAGAACCCAAAAAATGTATGAATGGCCTAGCATCCATATTCCTTTCCAATCCTTTAAACCAAATCATCCTCTTTATCTAATCTGGATGCTAGTTACCCCTATTCTAAAGGAGTGTGACCATACTCATCTGTCTGTTCACCAATGTATGACAAGAAAAATAGCAACAAATTCTTAGTGAGATATAGGTGAATCATTAACATGGAACACAAAAGACTTCCTCCCAAATCTCTGTACTCTGCCACGCTGTTCACAAGACTGAGGTCATATTGAGGATCTACATGCAAGAAAATGAACCTGCCTTAGCCTTCTGATATGTTGGCGCTGGCGACATGAAACTCCTGTCAAACACCCAAAATAATTTGAAGAAGGCCAACACAAAACTGTATTAAATAAACCAACTTCATAAGAAGAAATGCAAATATTCTCTAAACATGCCAATAGCTTCTTTTCACCTTACTAATAAATCAAAAAGGCAAGTCTTGTCAACTTCTGTGAACGAAAACCAGCTAAAATCCTATGGAAGCAGTTTTGTATAACAATAAACACAGATGCAATTCTTTAGACCAAAACTCACATTGGGCTGAAGATAAACTATTCCAGTCACTGAGGATACCAGCTGCAGATCACCTTAGACACTGAATGTTTTAACAATGTACACACTTGTTGCTGAGCTTGTGTTTGTGATGGGGCAGGTTTGAGAAATATGCACATTGAGAAGAGTCTTCCTGGCCAAAGGAGAAGATAGAGAAGAACTTTCCCCTAGCAAACTACCCAAGAAGGTACCATCTGAGGTTTCTAGAACTGTGAATAGCATTCTGCACCCTGACTGGAGAGAAACACTAAGAAGGGAGAGACCTCCTTGTATAGGTCTGGGTAAGAGAAGTCACATTGCCACTTGGGTTCTGGTACATGATGCAAGAAGGTGGCTTTATATGAACATACCTTCTTGAACTTTAAATGCATTTTAATTGTTTCAATCTTTGTATGGGTTTTAATGCATTTTGAGTACATTTGAGTACCTTCTTGAACTCCCATGGCATGATTGATCTATTGCAGCGAGCTCTCCAGATCTGGTTGCTGAGCTGGGGCTGTCATCATACTGGGTACCATACAGGAAGAGAAAAACAAACAGTCATACTCCACTTTATAACTCCTGTGGGGATTTAACTCAGTGGTAGCACAAATACAATGTCCTCGGTGTGCGTTTTTAAGACTTTTGGCTTTTATTTAGCCACAGTTCACACAGAGAGAAAAAAAAACACTTATGGGCTTAACTTCAGCCCCAGAACAGAAAATACACAGTCCATGTGGATAACTCACAGTCTCTTGGTCTGTAATTGTTCCTGGATTTCACTCTTCACCCAGATCAAGGGAATGGGCATACAGCAGACTATAGGCTGGAGCATAGACTTTCCACCTCTCCCTCGGTCAGACAAACCGAACTGACCGGGAACCACCCCCAGATTCCACAAATTTCCTGGCTTAAGTAGGCCTGGCAAAACCTGGCCTGGATGTATGGGAGCTGTTCTCCCACCCTACTCTTTAGACTGCAGTAAAAGCCTGGCCCAGATCGACTGCTCTTCAGCAGTCATACTACTGGAACCACAAAAATGTTAGTGACATACCAATACTGACAAACGGCTAGCAGGTTTTACTTTACCGAGACTAAGAACCTCGGTGACACATATCGGCCATCCAAAATGGCACCTTTTGCCTTCTCACATACCCCTCTCCCCTCTCTGCCCAAAGCCATGGTTTTGGGCACCTTCAGCCACCAGACTGTGAACTCTTGATTGGGCATCTGCATTTCCCTGCAGCTTCTCTGGCCTATGTTCTACTGAAAATGAAAAATCCTGCAGGGCAAGGAACCAGCGGGTAACTCAAGCATTGTTCCCCTTCTTCTCCCACATCCACAAAGTGGGACAGCATGGTCGGACACTAGTCTGAATTTTCTTCCTAACAGGTAGTACCTGAGGGAGTCTAATGCCCACTTTATGGCCAGGCATTCTTTTTCAATGATGGTGTAATTCCGTTCTGCAGGGGACAGTTTCCTACTTAGCTATACCACGGGGTGCTCTTCCTCATTCATTACCTGAGACATAACGGCCTCTCAGACCCACATCAGAAGCATCGGTCTGGACCACACTGGTTTCCTAGACAGGGCCTGTTTGAGCTCCTGGAAAGCCCTCTCTGCCTCCGGGGACCACTTAATCATTGTTGACTTTGTGTCTTTGGTTAAGTCAGTCAATGGAATTGCTATTTCCGCAAACTTCAGGATTAAGCGTCTATAGTAGCCTACGATAACAAGAAATGCCCTGACCTGCTTCTTGGTGAGGGGGTGGGGCCACTTCTGAATCGCCTCTACCTTATTAAGTTGGGATTTAAACTCCCCTCTCCCCACTATGTACCCTAGGTACCTGGTTTCCTCCATCCCCAGGACACATTTATTTGGGTTTATTGTAAAGCCGGCTTTCCTTAAAGGGGTTGTCTCACTACAAGGATTGCTTTTTATGTTAAAGATCTTGCAAAAACAAGTCACTTTGCAATATGTGTCCAGTAACAATATCTTACCTATTCTGAGATATCCCCTCTTGTATGGACTGCATCAGGTACTCAGGTCGCTATAGTTGCAGACTTGTTTGGTCTCTCCTGATAGGCTGCCAGCACTGGTTGCTATAGCTACAGACATAGCTTCTACTGCACCCTAGTAGGAGCCAGTAAACATGCCTCTGAATTCAAAATGAAACCAAGAAAACAGGACTGAGGTATGATGAATCAATGTAGTGTGACAACCCCTTTAAGGAATTCAGTACGGCCTGGAATTTTCCCAGATGACTCTCCCAGTTATGACTAAAGATCACAATGTCATCTAAGTATGTGGCCGTATACTTTATATGTGGACATAGGGTTTGATCCATGACCCTCTGAAATGTGGTGGTGGCCCCCTGCAAACCAAAGGGCATTCGTACGTATTGAAATGACCCTTCAGGAGAAAGCCGTCTTCTCCTTAGCGTCTTTTGACAGAAGGATCTGCCAATATCCCTTTGTGAGGTCAAGGGTGCTAATATACCTCGCCGGTCCTAATTGCTCAATTAATTAGTTTACCTGGGGCATAGGGTAAGGAGCCACTGTAGATACTTCATTGAGTCTGTGATAGTCGCTGCAGAATCTCTATTCCCTGTTTGGCTTTGGCACTAACACTATGGAGCTGGACCACCCACTCTTGGACCTTTCATTTTCTGCACCTCTTTAGAAATGACCTCTCGGCGAGCCTCAGAGATCCTTTAGGGCTTCAGGTTTATTTGCACATGGGGGTCCGTTTCTTTAAATATGACTTTATTTGAGTTAATACAAGTGCAGGTTATACAGGGTATGACATTTTCAGTAACATCTATCGGCAGAATGAGTAGTTAAGGGCTTGCAACTGCAAGCAAGAAAAATAACAAATAAGGAACAAAAAACTGCAGTGGTACATAATAATGCAATCATAAGTTTAGCAATGCTAGATACAATAACACCAGTATCCATGTGAGACAGATATAATGTGCAGAATCAGTGGTTTACTGAAGGTGCTCAGAACAGAATTTGGAAGAGAGCCATGGTTCCCATAGCAACTGTCGTTTAAGACAAACATGAGGAGGATCAGCGAGTTTTAGTTCAAAGAAGCAATTGTGGTTAACTCTATTAATTATATTGGAGAGCGATGGAAATTTGAGGGGATTTCCCTAACAAGGCAATTGTTGATTTAAGTGGAGATTAAAACATGGAAGAAAACCGTCCTCAGAACAGGAGGGATTGAGGAGAGACCAATGTCTAACACTGCCATTTCTGGAGTGGGTTTACAATGAAAGCCGGTAATTCTGGAAACAAGGCGAAAAACCGATTTCCATAAGCGCTTAATATATGACAGCCCCACCAGACTGTAGTAGAGTTCCTGGGGTTGGCCACAGTTTTTCCCAAAACAATCTTGAGTTTACCGGGGTGTATATGGGCTAGGGGGTAGGGGGGAGGGTACCATCTAAGGTGAATTTAACGCATGGTTTCAATATGGTAATATATTTTGTGAGCTGGGATGGGGCTATATGGCATCATTCCATTGCTCCAGGAGAATTTTTTCGATAATTCGTTTTCCCATTTGGAAGGGAAAGGAAATTTTAAATATCGCTTTCTGCGAAAAACATAGGGTAAATCGTGATAAGCCTTTTTAAAACTCTTTTTTCCCAATAAGAAAATTATAAATTCTAAAGTAGGGGGTGAAGGGGGCCAGTTAATTGATTGTATAATGACAAAATTTGGAGATACGGAAAAAAGTAAATACCTGGACTTTCACAATGTGCTGGGACGTAGGGCCACAAAGGACTTTAGGTCTCCGTTTTCGGGGAAAACAATTGCTCAACGAGGGGGGTTTAGGTTTGACCGGGAGGGGGGTCGAGAAGTTTTCATCCCAGCATTGAGTAATCCAAAGGCACTGCTCCCTTGGGGGGGAGGCCCCGGGATTGATAAACATACTTTTTCCAGACAAAAGGGAGATCTAAATTTAATTGCAGGGAGGAGGTGGGGGGGGGGGTCCCAAACAGGGCCCTTTTTAAATAGAGCAAAACCAAAAACAGGGGGGTGGAGGAAGAGCTTCCCAAAACTCTCCCCCATGAAAAGGCAATTTTTGACCATAAGGGAGGGCCTGTTCGAAAAATAGCCACATTATTGCTTGTAGTTTTTGGTATTGCCACCCCTTTTATAGAAAAAAGAGGTTTCTTTTTACCCTTGTTTTTTTTAAACCGTTCCAAAAAAAGTTAGATAGGGACTTGAACCCTAGCATGTGTGTGGGGAAAAAATTGGGGAATGTCGGGATATCGTATAATAATTTTGGAAAAAGCTCATCTTTATGACTTTATTCTTGCTATCCAAAAGGAAGTTAGGTCACCCTCTTTATTTTTTTTTCAAAGTCATCAAAAAATGGCAAAATTCTTGAAAAGGTCATTTGTGGGAGAGGTATTTTTTTTAATCCCCAGTAGTCTAATGAGGACTGCCCAGTGTAAAACCCAAAGTTCTCAAAGAGGGGTTTTTTGGAGGGATTTATTAATGGGGAAGACGAAGGACTTAAATTTTTTAAATTTTGTGAAGAACATGTATACCCTTGGGGATCCAAATACCCGGGATTAGGGGGCGGATTAGAACGATAACTAAATCGTCTGCGTATAGACTTATTTTAGGGTTTTTGTTTTTTGGGGATACAATACCCGAAATTAAGTTTTTTTTTCTAATTTTCAGTAGGGCTCAATACAAAAAAAAAAAAATCAAGGGAGAAAAGGGGCAACCTTCCCGGGTACCATTCGCAGGTCGAAAAAATTTTGAGAGAAACCAGAGGAAAGCACTCGGCAGAGGGGGAGAGTAAGTGCTAAAATAGCAGACAGAGGAATGGGGAAATTCCAAATTTTGTGTAGAGTTATTCCAAATACTTGAGTTTACTCTGTCAAAACCCTTTCTTGGCATCTAATAAAAGGGAAGGCCACTTTTGGATTTGATTTCCCCCGCTATTTGTACCGGGGTCAAGATTGTGAGTGGCCCATCTTTTTCTTGCCTCCCTGCTATGAAACCACCGGCTTGTGAATGAAAAGAGAAAAAGGGAACAAAGTCTAGTGCAAGGGTCTGGCATACAATTTTTATATTTGTTTTTAATAATGGTCTGTTTTGCACTTTTTCTTCTGCTTTTCCTTTTTTGGGATAGTTAAGATGCTTGCAAATTCTTTAGGGGGGTTTTTAGGGGGGAGCTAAATCCCTAAAAAAAAATTTAGTTCATATAGGGGGCCCGGAAATTAAAAAAGGGGGTAATTTATTTAGATGCCATATGGGCCAGGGGCTTTGTTTAAATTTTTAGATCTATTGCTTTTTTTTATTTCTAGATGGTGAAAGGGGGTGTTCAGGGGCTTTAATTTAGATTCTCCAATTTTGGTAAAGCTACCAGGCAGAAGGTGTTGATATCCTCATTGAGGGGGGTTGGAAGTTTTCCTCATTCGTAAATTTTAAAAGTCAGAACAAAAATTTGGGGAAATTTATTTGGCAATGTCTATTGGTTTCTGTTTTTTTGTCATTTTTATTGTTAAATAGGCAATTTTTAGTACGGGGTTGTTTTATTTTAATCCTTTTGCAAGCAATCGAAGGGAACGCCCTCACATAGAATTTCCAAATTTATTTAGCTCTTTTTTTTCTGTTGTTGGGTTTTAAGATTATGAAGGTCGCTTGTACTTTTTTAATTGTTTTTTTTTTTTTTTGGGGGGAATTGTTTTAATTTTTCATCTGCTGATTAATTGGTTTTGGGGGGGGTTTCTACGCAAAAACTTATTTTTTTTTGCAACGTCTGGCTAATTAATAAATATCCCCCCTTAGAAGCCTTGTGGGACACCAAGGGATGGGGGGTGAGGGAAAATGAGTTAATACCATTCAAAAAAAAATCCTGCAGAGAGGTCTCAAGTAGACACATTTGTTGTAATTTTAAAATAAATTTTTCATTCTCCAAAGTTGGGATGGAAAATGGATTTGATTTTAAGGTACCGGGCATGGTCAAACCATTAATTGGCCGTAGTGCGGCGGGGAAAGGGAAGTACCCTTTTTATCCCAAGGAAAAAGCTATTCTAGAAAAACTAAAGGGGGTGAAAAAAAAGGGGAAATCTCTTTCAGATAATTTATAACCCCCAACCATTAAAACTTCCTCAAGTTTAAATACTTCAATCTATAAAGGACCCACGTGATTTTGATCTGTCTAGCGTTCCAACCCTTTGAGGTTAAAACCCGCTCATAACAAAACCTTCCTTTCCCCACTCGTTTGGCTTTTTAATATAATTTCCTGAAAATGATATTTTTTTTAGTTGGGGGGTGTATAAGGCATTAGAGGAATGGCTTGGTTTACTCAAAGTCGTATTACATATCACCTAAAATTGTTGGGTAAATTGGAAAAATCTTATTTTTTTTTCAAAATTTTTGATTCCCCGCTTTTTTTTTTGGTGCTGAGCCTGAAAATTTTTTGGGGAAAAATTTGATTAACGAAGGTGAAAGGGAACAACTTCCAATGGTGTGTTTTTTAAGACATTAATGTCCCCCTTTGAAACCCAAAATTTTTTTCCCCAAAAAACGAACGTTTTTAAAGGGGGGAATTTACCCCTTAACGTTTTGAGGAGGATTTTAATCGCCAGGTAAGGAGAAGGGGAAAGCTATGGTGAACGTTTTAGAAGAAAAAATAAATGTAAAAGAAGGGGTTGTATAGACCAACAGGTCTGACCGGAATACCCTGCATAATAACAAAAAAACAGAAAAATAGAAAGCAACAAAATTTGCATCAAATATCCCTTAACGAAGGGAGAATACGGGGCAGCCCCCCCATAAATTTAAAAGAAAGCAGAAGTAAAACCCCGAACGGGCCGGGTGAATCAATCTCCAGGGGGAGCCCCCCAAAGCTTACAGGAAGGCAAAGAGCAAAGGGGTTTAAGGAAAGCACCGGAACCCAAAATTCAGATCCTGACCTAAGACGGGGGTTTTAAAAAAAGACCCTAAGGGGGGGTTTCCATTTTTTTGGGGGGCTTTCCTCTTCCGAACCCGGGTGGAATCCGGGTTTTAAAGGGGAAATTTAGTCCCACGTCTTAGGGGGGGATCAAGCTTCTTCCGGTAGAGCATTTTGAATTAGTGCCGTCCTTGATAAAGAAATTTCACTGGGCCCCCATCGTTGCAATGCCCTTTTTCCCGAAATCCTTTTAAGGGCTGGGGCCCGGTCCGGGACTTAAACCTGCCCTACCCGGGGCAAAATCCCGCGGGGTTGCAGCCGGACACAGTGGGCCGCCCGAGTGTACCACTGGCCATGCCACCTTTAGACGCCGCCCCCCACTTTTTTGCTATGCGGGTGCACAGACATAGCAGCACCGGGACACATTTTATTGTGGGCTGCGGCCACTGAGAGGGCCGCCACGACCAAGTGAGGCCGCTCAGTGGCCAGGGTGTTCCCAGCCCCCGCAAGTTTAAATACTTAAAGAG
>JAODAL010073523.1:0-14707 GCA_025379985.1 Phyllomedusa bahiana
TTTTTAACTAATTAAAACAAACCTGACCTATTCTTTTTTTTTTAGCGTTTTTTATTTTTTGATTTAGTTTTTTTTTTTAATTTTTTGTCTGTATATGATTTTGGGAGCAGACTTTTGCTTAGCTGCTTTTTTAAAAGGAAATGAGAAGATGCTTTCATGTGCAGAGTTTCATGCCATGGAGAAAGTGGACTGAATCAGTCCCATTAACTTTTATAGGAGAGTTTTCTAGGCTCTGTGACCTGGAAAAAGTCCAGTGTGCAGGGAGGGGGAGAGGAGGAGCTTGGACATCTCCTATTGTGACTGGTGGATCCTGTGTTATCTATACACATTAGTGTCACCTTTCAGTGCAATCCTGCCTGTGCTGATAATGAGGAGACTGCTGAGAAGTGATGTCTACAGAACAGGAAGTGTCAGACTAATATTATTCCTAGTGGCTAAAGCAAAAACTGCAGGATGTCAGGATTTAAGGGAAAAAAAATAAATAAAAATAAAATAATAAAATATATATATATATATATATATATATAAATATATATATATATATATATATATATATATAATATATTATTGATAGCGCTAACGGAAAATTTTATAAACATAAACAAAATTCTTAAAAAATGTGTTTAAAAAAACATAAAACAATGTGTTAAACAATAGACTGTTTTCATTTAACATATTCCCTTTAAAATCCAATATGCCCAATCCTTCTTTCTGTCTACAGGCTGAGTTGAATCCTATTCACATAAGACAGACAACTAGTTTTGGTGGGTTTTAGTTGACTTTCTCCTAATTGTATGGGTTCCTTTACAATATCACATATGAGGTTAAACATTGTTTATTTGCTTTTACTTTAAGACTTTTTTTTCTCTGAAATTTATCTTGGACGTGGATAGAAATATCCCAGTAATGCTTTTTTCATTACAATTAATAAGGGAAGTGCACAATAAAAAAATAATCAGGGTAATTAATATAAAGTTATGGTGCAATTGTAAGGAAAGGCTCAGTGGTGGTCATTTTAATAGTCCCTTATAAATGGAAATTGCATTAATATTTCTCAAGCTGAAGGATACTGTAATCATTAAAATGTTAAAAAAGAATTGAATGGTTTAGTATCGACCAGATTTCATAAAAGAAAAGAGGGAAAAAAAAAGTAATTTTAATGATTTGAAAGGCAGTAATATTTAATATGACTTTAGTTTTGTCTGGATATAAAACTTAGCTAATAAAGATGAATAGCTACAGACATAAAGAACAGTATTTCTGCTACTTAAAGGGACTGTCTTCTTTTATAATGTCTTTAAAGACCCCCAACCTGGTTCCAGTATCTCTGAACTACAACTCCTAGCATGCTCGGACAATTGACTTCTGTGCCCCCTATTGGAAGTAGCGTTCTGCAATTCACATCTGACTCACTGAGCCTTGTAATATGAAGGGGAGTAAAGCCAAACCAGACTCATATGCAGACAGATGTTTGCTCCTCATCGGTGCTGAGAAGAGTACTGGCTGGTTGGTAAGAGGCACCGGACACAGCCTAAATGGATGACTTTCTGCATAGGGAAAGGAACCATGTAGGGGTGTGAAGAATTATACACCATGCTACATACAACATCTATTAGGTAGTGATGCAGAGACCTAGCACTTTTCCCTTGAGATAATTTGAATATATTAAAATTTCAGTGACGCAACAGAGCATACAAGTGTCTACACACCTAAAGAGCCAATCTCTAATGAGGAATTGATAGACCTGATGAAGTGTGGGATGATCCACGTGAAACGCGTAGTCCAGATTTTCAGTGTTTAAAATAAAGTGAACTTTTTCTAATTCATCCTAACACGGAGGAATTGTATAGAAGGAGTTTGGCTGCATAGGACTGCACACATCATACCCTAAAATCTGTGTTGTACCAGTGCTGAACAACACAAGAAAGAGAGAGGTTTTGTATTAAATTACACAATACTACCTGACTAACGATTTACTGCACTAGAAAGTGTCTTCTTTCCTTTCCTATTCCCCTCCCTTAGTTTTTTGAGCTAATTACTGTCATGATTGTGCCTGACACACCCACAGCTTTTGGCTCTGGTCACCGATACCGGCCAGTACAACGTAAACCATGGTTTTTAACGTAATACCTTGTATTCTTTCACCAGTGTGAACTGGTCCTTCGTTCCCTGTATGTTAATTGATTCCTGGCCAACGCCCGTGGCCAGGAATCCTCCAGCACGCTTCAGTTAACTGGTGTTCCTCTTTGATTGACAGTCTTGTTTCCCTATCTGGTTTTGTGTTCATTC
This sequence comes from Phyllomedusa bahiana, assembly GCA_025379985.1. Classification (NCBI taxonomy): domain Eukaryota; kingdom Metazoa; phylum Chordata; class Amphibia; order Anura; family Hylidae; genus Phyllomedusa; species Phyllomedusa bahiana. The sequence continues at coordinate 2,290 of JAODAL010073523.1, forward strand.
CACCAATCACCTCTGTTCTGTGTTCTCTGGTTCCCTATTTTAGGATGCCTTTACCAGTCACCTGTGCCTGCCATATGGTTCTCTTGTCCTATAGTTCGCCTGAATTCTCATTTGACTTTCTGTGCTCTCTGACTCTTGCTTGGTTCCTGGTTATTCTTTGTCTCACTTTTTTTGTACTGCGTTGCCCGTTTGTTACTGACTTGGCCTGCCCGACTTCTATTGTTTGTTCCATGTTTGTTTGTCTCTGTTTGTGTTACACATACACAGAGCAGTAATCAGTCTTCTGGTTGGGGCCGACATGGTAAGGAGCCGGGTTCCCCAAAAGGCAGGGACAGAGGTTGGGACCAGCGTCAGCGCCTCACTCGTCTGTGTCTCTGTGGTGTGTCTGACAGTCCCTGACAATTACATTACAAAAAAATTACATTGTTAAATCAGTTGGGGATTTGCATTTGGGACAATTAGGCTAAAGCTGAATTTTTGACCAACCAATAAGCAGCTTGCGGGTAAATTAGGCAGCCAATCAGAAGCTTACCAGTCAGACATGGAAAGGAAGTATCTCATTCATAACTGGCAGGCTTCCAATTGGTTGCCTGATTTTCCCACAAGTTGCTTATTGGTTGGCCAAACATTCCCACAAAATCTTGAAAATACTTGACCTAAAATATAACTTTTAAAATTATTTACCTTTTAAAATATCAAAAAAAAATAAAACCTAATTACCCTACACAAAAATTCAGTTAAGCTGAAGGGTTTGTAAACCCAAACTGAACCTATTTAAGAAACCCAAGCAGCGAGGAAGGTATAGGGGGCTTGCCCCCACAGAAAGGTGGGTGTAAAGGGTCCTGTGTGAAGAGACAATAAACCTTTAAAAGGGGGCCTTTTTTAAAAAATTTTGGAATTTTTTTTAAATAAAATATAATGAAAAAAATTTGATTGGGTGGAAATATAGAAGAGGACTTTCTGGGAAAAAAATTAGCCCAAAAGGGGAAAACACTCTTTTTAATTTCTGCCCTGTTTTGTACGGCAACATAAGGGGAACTGAAGTTCCCCTACAATTTTTTCCCCAGTCTTTTTTTTTTATTTGTCAGGTTTTTTTAGGGCATATTAGGGACATGTAGCCCCGGTTTCCTAAAGGGGGCCGTCCTTATGGGGGGGAACGATGACCATGACTTTTCAGGGAGGGTAGTTTGTAGGGTCCCAGGGTTATTTTCCACCTTATATCTGGCACCCTTTTCCCTTTCTTTCACCTGGGGGTAAAAACCTTTTCCCCCCGGAAAAAAGGGACACCCCCGAAAAATAAGACCTAGTGCTTTTTAAATTTAAAGAAATTCAGATTTTGCTGTTTAAAGCGGGTTTTTTTGTGATAAAAATCACTACAGTATTTTTAATACATGTTGATGTTTTTTTAAACCCAATCAATGTGAATTATTTTTCCCTTAAAAAAAAAAACATCCCCAAAAAAATTAAGTCTTAGCTCGCTTTAGGAGAAAAAAATTAATATAAGCACTGTCTTTTTTTGGGGGGAAAAGGGGGGTTAGGAAATATAAAATAAATAAGCTCTCTTGAGGTCTTTCCCTTTTAGACTAAAAATTTTTTAGCCCTTATTTTTTTTTTTTTAGAGTTTTATCAGTAAAAGCTGTTTTACTTTTTCCGGTGACTTTTTTTGTATTTATTAAAGGGATTTTTTTTTGGGTTTTATTTGGTTTTTTTAAGAGTCCTTTATTACTCTTTTTTATTGTGTAAATTTTCCAATCCATAAAAAAAATTTGTAAAAAATTCCAGTTTTAATTTTTTTATCATATATCTACTGAAATACCCTTTAAAATTTTCCCACAAATGGCTGATATGGGAACTTTCCCTGTCTGGCGGCCGGGGGGGCCACCGCTGCCCCTGGGGCCCCTTTTCCCCTCCCTGCCGGGGCCCGCGGGGGCAGGAAATTGGGGTTTCACCCCGGGGGCCACCCTCGCCCCCCCACCCCGGCCCTTGCTTACCGGGCCCCCTTTCCCGGGGGGAACGGCGCTCCACTGTTTTTCCCGGCCCCCGTGCTCACGTGCGCCCCCCTAGCCGCGCGACGGTTTTTTTAAATTTTAAAAGGGGCCCCAGGCCCCCCCTTTAATTGGCTTATTGGGGGCGCGGGGTCCTATAAAATGTTCCGCCCCCGGCCCTGTTGCCAAAATTTTTGGTGGGTTTTTTGCTTAGTGAGATTTTTGGAGTGTCCTTTTGTCCGTATTGGTTTAACCTTTTGTAAACAGTGGGTTCCGCTACGCTTCCTGCCCTTTTCCCTTTTTTCCGCCTGCCCGGGACCGTCGGGCCGGGTCTTTGGCCCACAAAACCTTGCCGCCTCCCCCTGCCCCTTCTGCCTTTTCCCCGACTACCCTTTTGGGATTCGATTTTGTACCACGCGAAACCCCCGGCCCCACCGAAAAGAAGTCACGTCAGGGGAAACAAACCTGGGTACCCTCAGCCGCAGAAAGTCCACCCCGCTTTGCGGCGGGGCTTTTGGTAAAAAGGGGGGTTTCTTAGTTTCCCTTTCCCCTGGCGTGGTTTTAAACTCCACCTTTTTGGCGGTGGTCCAGGGGATAACCGTACCGTCCCCGTACAATCTGGCCAGGATTCCCCCAGGGTTTTCCCCTGCCCAACTCCGGGACTTTAAAGACGGCCGTCCCCAGCAGAGTCAGCGAAACCGACCCAGCTCGCAGCCTTTGATGCGGGAACCTTGGGGCCCGGGCCTGCCCCCACCTGGACCGCTGCCGTCTCCCAAAGCCCTTTTTGCTCCTGCAGCCTCAGCTCCTCCTGCTTGGCACCGGGACCTTCCTTGCATTCCGTCCCCGCTCGCTATGATGGAGACCCCAACCCGGTGCAGAGGTTTCATCAGTCATTGGTTCATCCCAAAAATCAGATGCGGGGACATCAATTTCCCACTGAGCGGGCAAAAGTCGCCTTAAATTATTAGCCTTAACTGGCAAAGGGGGCTCTGGCCTGGGCCACTTCGCTGTGGGCCGAGGAGATCCGCTAACGGAAAAACCTGCAAGCCTTCCTCCGGGGGGTTCCCAAACCCTGCTTTAAAGGAAACCCTGGTCGTCCCCTCCTCAGCTGCCGCAGTACTGCTCTCCCTCCGTAAAGGGCGACTCCATTGTGGGCCCATTCTTGTGCAGTTCTGCCCCCTACCCCCTCGGAGTTAGACTGGAACAATGAGGTTTCTGGTGGCTACTTTCTGGAAAAGGCTCTGGGGACGTTTTAAGGAGAGCTCGTTTGGTCGAGCCCTTGCCTACTTAAACGGGACGAACTGATTCTTGGGCCCCCCGGATCGATACCCGTTTTCCCGGGAAAAGACAACAGGGTTTCCCGCCTCCAACGCAAAAATTCCCCCCAAACCACGCCGGCTACCTCGCTTAGCTCCTGTCTTCCAACGCCCTCCACTTCCTCCGCCAACGGTTCTTGAGGACAACCCTGCAGGTGGAAAAGGGCACATCCCCCCCCCCAGGAGGAACGTTTCGCCGCGCGTTTCGGATTTTGGTGCTTCAAACTGTGGGGGGTTTCCGGGCACTTCATTGGAGCCCTGCCCCGGGGGGCCCCCGGGAAAACCCCCCCGGGACCTAGGGGGCCCGTAGGAGAGGCAACCCTAGGTGTCATTTCGGCCTCCCCCCCGTCTACCATTTCGGTTTTTTGGGGAAAACCTCGCCGGACAGACCTTCCAGACCCCCCGCCTTGGGGGACTCGGGGTCCGCCGGTAACTTTCTTTAGCCTTTGCACTGGTGTCTCAGTACCGGTTTCCCCAGTGACCCCCCTGCAGAAACCCCTTGTTCGTTTCCTCCGTCAGTGGCGAGTGCCTCAATTTGCCATTCGGTTTTTTGCCTGCCCCCTCATCTTGCAGATTGGGGCGTTACATCGGGAATCTATGAAGTTTTTGGGTATGCCTGACCTCTTCTGAGATCCCCCCTTGGGTCTCCCCTGGTTGCAAGGAAGGCTTTGTCAGACCCTGAATTGGAAAACACAGGCGAGATTTTTTCTTTGGGGCCCAGCCTGTAACTCACGATGTTTTTGGGCCCAGTCCGCCCGGTCCTTCAGATTGCCTTTTTTTTTTAATTTAAACCTACGAAGCCTCGCCAGGTCCCCTGCATTTTTCCGGGGAATATGCTGATTTTTTTTTTTCCCGGAAAAACGGGGCCGAATCTTTGCCCCCCGAAAAAACCGGGCCCCCTTCGTTTTGCCCTATAGATCTGCAGTCTGGGACTCCCCCTCCTCGAGGCAGAGTTTACCCGCTTTCCTCCGGAGCCCAAAGGCTATGCCCGACTAAACCCCAAGAAAACCCTAGGGAAAAGGTTTTCATACGAAGTCTCATCACCTGCGGGACCCGGATTCTTTCGTCGAGAAAAAAAAAGAGGGGCCCCTTGGGCCTGAAATCGTTTTACCGTGGCCTGAAACAAATAACAGTAAAGAATCGGTACCCCCTCCCTTTTGATCCCCCACCCTTTTTAAACCGCCTACGGGGCGCAGAATCTTTTCTAAATTGGATCTGGGGGAGCCTTCAATCTGATTCGCTTTCGAGAGGGTGAAAGAGTGGAAAACAGGGCCCTTTTAAAACCCGTGATGGCCCCTTCGAGTATCTTGGGCAAAGCCAATTTTGGTCTCCCGTAACGCTCCGGCTGTTTTCCAAAAATTTGTGAATGAGATCTTCCGGGACCCCTTTTTTAAAGTTTTTGTGTTTTTGTCTATTGGATGACATTTCCCCTATTCTCCAGACCCGGAGGGTTTCCCCCGTCACCAAATCCCCAGGGTGCCAGAAATCTCCGGAGGGCACCAAATTTTGCCAAGGTTTGGGGAAGTGTCTCTTTGAACGCACCCATGCCCTTTTTAGGGTACATGTGTCCCAAACAAGGGCTACGAGGGGGCCCCACCAAACTTCAGCAGTCCTGCAAAGGCCTGTTTTTGGGCCCCCCCCGGGGCCCTTCAGCGTTTTGTAGGGTTTGCCAACTATTTAGGCAAATTTTTTCCCCCAGTTTCATCTTGTTGCAAACCCCTTTGGGTTTCCCTCACCCAAAAAGGGTGGCCCACCCCAAATCCTGGGGCCCTTTCCCAGGCTCAAAGGCGTTCAAAATTCCCGAAAGCCGCATTCGCTTCTGCCCCCCGTTCTCTCTTTGTCCCGGACCCTCAGCGCCCGTTTGGGCTTAGAAAAAAAACGACGCCCCCCTCAGTTGGTCCGGCGCCGTTCTTCTTCAGAAGACCTCCCCGGGAATTGCGAATTGTGGGGTTTTTCTCCAAGACCTTAACCCCCCGCTTTAGCGCAAATATTTTCCATTTGGGGGGCCAGGGAACTCCCTTTCTATAAATATTTCCCTAGAAGAATGGCGTACCCGCTGGAAGGGGGGTTCAACCCCTCGAAATATTCACGGATCACAAAACCTTCTCAAAACGCAATCTTCCCAGCGCTTTAATCCGCGACAAGCCAGGGGGGGTTTGCTTTTTTTCGCTTTTTTTTTTAAAATTTTTTCCTAAAACTTTTCCCACCGGGTGAAAAAAACGTCCGGGCAGAGCTCTCTCCAGTTTCCCCTTATTTCGGTGGGTTGGGGGGAAGGGGCCCCCCCTAAGCACTTTTTCCTCCCGGGAAAGGGGGGTTCTCCCCTGCTGCTCCCGTGAACCTTTTACAGGTTCCCCCAGGGAAACCTACGCCCTCCTTTTGCGGCTCAGAATCCTTAAATTTGGGGGCATTCGTCCCAAAATGCGGGCCATCCTGGGATTCCAACCAAACCCCTACTAACTCATCTCCAGATATTTCTGGTGGCCCACTCTCCCGCAAGACGTTTGGGGGCTTTGGGCTCTGCCTGTGCCTCTTGTGCCGTAACAAGGTCCCCCGCCTCAGACCCCCCGGGGGCTACCCTTTTGCCCCTCCCTGTGCCCGAGGGAAACCTGGACCCTTTTTGCTATGGACTTTGTCACCGACCTGCCGGCCTCAAACCGGAAACCCCGGGGGGGGAAAATTTGGGGAGTGGTTTTACAAGTTTTTCCCAAAATGGCTCTTTTTTTGCCCCGGGCCCGGGGGTTTCCCTCGTTACCCCAGCCCAGCCCTGCTTTTTCTTACCATATCTTTCGGTTACATGGGCTCCCCCCGCACTCACCTCTGATAGGGGGTCCAGTTTTTTTGTTAAGTTTTGGCGGGGTCTGTGGGACTCAGTTTTCGGGTCCAGCTGGACTTTTCGTTCCCTTTGTACCACCCCCAACCAACGGGCAGGTGGAAGAGGGTTTAACCAAAAAACTTAGGCGGGATCTGCGACATTTTGTGTCTGCCCGGCCCAAAACAATTGGTTTTGACCTTTTTTCCCCCCGGGGGGGAAATTTTCCTACAATTTCCCTAGACTGGGGGTCTGCAAAGCCGCCCCCTTTTTTATTGGGGTTTTTGGGGTTTATTTCCCCCCCCACCTCTCCCCTAGCCCTTTTTGGGGCACGTTCCCTTTCCGTTTGGGGCCCCAAATACGAGACATCAAGTCTCTCTGGCCCGGTTTACTCATCAGGGCCCTTTCTTTTAGGCTTTTCCCCTCGTTCTAAGGTTAGGCCGATTGGTACCGGGGGGCCTTTCCCCTGTATTTAAGCCCGGGGATTATGGGTTTGGCTATCGGCCGATACTTCGTTTTAAAAGGTTTTCCCCGCTACAAGTTTTGGGCCCCAAATATTTGGGCCCTTTTTTTTGGGGACTGCGCACTTAAACCCCGGGGTCCTAAAAAGCTCCCCTTTGGGCCCCCCAAATTGCGTGTTTCCCGAAAAGCCTTCCATTCTCTTTTCCTCAAGCCCGTGGGGGCTGAATCGCTTCTCCCGGGAATCTTGGGCCGGGGCCCTTCCCCCGTGGGGCCCACTCGGATGACATTTTGAGGTCAAGGGAGGTTCTGGCACAGAAACAGTGAGGGGGGGGGCGGTTTTTTCTCATCGGGCTGGAAGGGGTTTTTGGGCCCGAGGAGCGTTTTGTGGGGCCGGGAAGGGGAATCTGTCCCCCAGATCTCCCGGCTAGGTTCAAAAAAAAGAGGGGGGGGGCCTAAAGGGGGGGGGGTAAATGTCTGGCGGCCGCGGGGACCCGTGCCCCTTTCGGCCGTTTCCCTGCCTTTCCAGGGCCCCGGCGCGGGCATTGCGGTCACCCCCGGCCACCCCCGTCCCCACGCCAAGGGTTGCTTTTCCTGGCCCCCTTTCCCGGGGAACGGCGCTCCTGTCTGTCCCGGCCCCTCGTGCCCCAAAAGGGGCGCCCCCTACTGGGGGCGACGGTGGTTTAAATTTAAAAGGGGCCCGTGTCCCCGGGAATTGGGGTTATTGCCCGGGGCTGGTCCCCACATAAAAGTATCCGCCCCCCGGGACCTGTTGCCAGATTTTGGTTGGGGCTTAGTGAGAGTTTGGAGTTTTCCAGTGTTCCCTATTGCTTAAAAAACCGGGGTACCCCGTCCCTTCCCCTACGTTTTTGGGCCTTGCCTGTTTGCCGTGGCCCCCACCGTCTGCCTGTTTTCTGACCACGAACCTCGCCGCCTGCCCCGCCTTTTGCCTGTTCCTGCTAGCCTCTTGGGTTTCGACTCTGTACCCCGCAGTAACCCCGGCCCCCACCCGGGGAAGCAAAATCACGTCAAGGGGGGAACCGACCTGGTTTTAAAACCTTACGCCGCAGCAAGTCCATCCCGGCCTTTTCGGGGGGCTCTGGTGAAAACCGGGGCTACTTAGCTCCGTTCCCTGGGTGGCTTTAAAAACCAACGCTTTCGGTGGTCCAGCGGATCCACCGAACCGTCCCCCAATCCCTTTAACTAATTGGGCCCTTAAGGGCCACGGAAAGGGGGCCCATAAAAACCAAACCGAAAGGAAATTTGGGCTTTTTCGTGGTCAAAACCGTCCATTTTTATATATATTTTTTTTTTGCTTCTTAAATTTAATTGACTAAGTAAGGATCATTTCTAAGGCATAAAATTATTCCCCTTCCCCACATCCCATACTGGAACAGGTTTTAACCCCTTCGTTATTTTCTTACCCCCCACAAATAATTGGGCTTTTTAAGGGAAACCCTAACCTTTTTTATAAAAAAAACATCATTTACGGTGGGACAAAAGGGCATCCTGGGGAAAATTGGGAAAAAGGTTTATTCTAATTGGCTTTTGAATTAAAAAGAAAATTTTTTTTATCTGTGGATCAAAACAGAAACTTCATGCTTAGCCGGGAAAAGCAGAAAATTTCTCCTATAAAGAAGAGGGAAAAATCGTATTTGAATGAGTATTTTATGAATTATCGCAAGGGCCCCTTTTTTGTCAGCCCGGCTTAAAAAAGCTGGAACTGAAAATAAAAAACCCGAAGGATGATGGATTTTCCCGGGGCTTCAGGGGGAATCTACAAAGGGGTCACAAAACAACCCTTGGGTTCCATCTGTGGGTTTGGTGAAGGGGGAAAACTACCCCCCCTGGGCAGAACAATTATTTCCGAGGCCTAGTGACAGTAGCCATTTGGGTAAATGAATTTGAAAAGGCCGTTTTGGGCCCTGTTCAGGCAGATTTTCACGGCTGGAGGGAAAGGGGCCCCGGACCACCCAGACCGTGTAAAGCCCAACCGGCAAAGGGAGGAATTTGGGGCTTGCTGCGGGAGGTGAAACCCCAATCCTGGTTTCACTTGTCTTTTCGGGGGGTTACTAAGGTGTACGCGGTCCCAAAAGGGGTTTAGGCAGGCCCCCAAAACTTGGACAACAAAAAATAACCTAAGAAAGTGAATTTTTAGCCAAGAAACAGGCAAAAAAACCCTTTAAAAAGTGTTGGGATGAAAGGCCCACGGCCCCTACTGGAGTTGATTTTTGGTGTCCCCAAACTGGAGTTGATTCTTGGGGCCCACTATGGAGGTGTTCTCAGGGGCCACCAGTGGGGTTGATTCCGGGGACCCCCAGGACGTAAAAATTTTGGGTACCCATCTTGTTGGGGAAATTTTGGGTCCCACAGCGAGTTGATTCTTGGGGCCCCCCCTTTGGGGTTTTATTCTTGGAGTCCCCCAAAGAAGTTGAGTCTTGGGGGCCCCCCGTGCGTAAAAATTTTTGGGTACCTACCCTTTATGTTAAGTCTTGGGTCCCATAGCAATTTTTTCTTGGGGGGCCCCCCAATGGAGTTGTTTTTGGAGCCCACCCAAGGGGTTGAAATTTTTTACCCACCCGTGAGTAAATTTTTGATTTTTGGGGCCCACAGTGATTAATTCGCAGTTGATCCTACAGGTACTATATGATCATCTGCCCTTTTTTCTTGCCTTTCTCTCTGAAAGCAGGCTTGCCCTGCTAATGGGTCTCATACCCAGTCCATCAGAGATTTTTCCCTGTATTTTTGGGCTGGCTAGCCCGCCCTTAAAACTTTATTACTAAAGGGGTTTTCCCCCTCTCGGAACCCCATTATTGGAAGGGAAAGGATCCCCTTTACCACTGCTATTCACCAATATTCAACATAAAAAACCCTTTGACAGTACGGGGCCCCATGTTGAAAAAAATGTTTATCTAAAACTCACTCTTTTGCCCCTGTAATCTAGGGCAAAAAAAGTGAGTTTTAACTAAAAAAGGGTTTATACAGTGGCCCTAAAAATCTTTTAAATTGAACCTTGGGTCTTACAAACAGATAAAAGCTTTGTCGTAATGGAGGGGTCATGAAGAAGAATGACTGTTTTGCCCCTTGCGTCCGTCACCCTTTATTTTTGAATGAATTAGGGGGGGTTCTAGTGGGGGTCACGTCCCCTGGGCATACTGAAAAATCTTTGCTGTGATGCCATTGGTCACTACCCGAACCAACATTTTTTTTATCTAAAACTAGCTTTGGGGAGGGGGGACTCTAAGCCCCTTTCAGAAGCCAAACTTTTTGCAAAAAGGAGTTGTTTTTACCTATAAGTTATTTTTCGTCATCAATTTCTGCTTTTCACCTGCTGTCTTAACTAAGTGAAACGAGTCCCTTTTTTGCTCTAAATATGCCCATAAAAACGTAGTGTGAGGTTAATTTTTTCGCCATGAAATCATCAAATATTTGGGGGAAAAATTAAATATCTTATGATTTTTTGCATCTGGGAAAAAAACCCTTCCCAAAAAAAATTTACAAAAACTATGTCAATAGGTCGGTTTTAGGGCCCGCTTAAAAGAAGAGATTGAAATTTTAGGAAGATTAAAAATAAATCCTCTTAAGTTACGGCTGGTTCCGATCTTTTTTTGTCATTAAAGGTTTGTTGCCTTTGTTAGTTTTTAAAAGGACGGGATAACCCCGCTAAGTAAAATCGGGCTATTTTTCCTTTTTTTTTTTTTTTAAAGAAGATTAAATTTAAAATAATATGTTTTAAAAAATTTTGCGGTAAATAGCAAAATGGAAACAGATTTTTTGGACCCCTCCATAATGTGAAAAGGTCACAAAAAAAAAAAAACATACAAAAATTTTAAAATATTTGGGAACAGTTTTTTTGGGGGTGGACAGGTCACGCCATGAGGTAGCTCAGTTTCATTACTGTACTTGCCAACTTCCCAATTTTGGTGGGGACAATCCCCTGAAAGGACCTCAAACAGAACAAGGTTTATGAACACTTGCTCTCCAAAGCGGGCACATTTTGGTGTTGTTCTATGGGGAGGCCTTAAATTCTCGCTATTGATTTTAAAAGTTTTTAAAAAGGGGGGTTTTCACTAAAAGGGTTTTCTTCAACGTTAAAAAAAAACTTGCAAAAACAAGTCACTTTTCAATATTTTTCATTAACCAGTCCCGCCCTTCCCAGTATTCCCTCTTGTTGGGCAGAAAACAGTCCTCAGGTTATATGCTACAGGCCTGTTTGATCTCTTATATAAGCTGTCAGCACTGGTCGCTTAGCAAGACCTGGTGTTCTCGCAGGCCGTAGAACCAGTAAACACCCCTAAAACAAAGGGGAAACCAAAAACAGGGTGAGGTAAGATGAAATTGAGCAGTAACAACCCCTTTAAGTTTTTGTCTTCTTTCCCAAAAGTTTTATATTTAAAAATGTACGGGCTCTTCTCTGCATAGGCACAGCTAAATTTAAAAGTAAATTTGAAAAGGTGCCCCAGGGCCCCCCAAAAAGTTAACAGGGGGCATCCATCTTCCAAGCAAAAGGGCCAGTTGTGACCTTTTTTCTTGTCTATAACAGACTGCACAATTGGCAGGTGTGGGGGGAGCCCCCCCCAGTTGGGCCCTTTTACCCCCAAACTGGATGATCGCCCCCAAAAATGGTTGACAAATGCCCATTTTGAGGCAAGGGTTTGAAACAAAACCCTTTTAAATGGCCATTGGGGCTGAATGTAACCAGTGACGTTGTTGTGAAGCCTGCTCGAAAAACAAATCCTTGTGTTCCCAAAAAAGGGGACTGAAGAGCCACACTTTCCATCTTTCCTTTTTGGGAGACATCCAAACAATATAGAAAACCCTCGAGAAAAATAGAATAGAATTTTTTATTATATGGATGACCCATTGTTTTAATGGTCTTTCAAATAATTTTTTTTTTAAATGGAAAAACATATTTTTTTTTAAAAAATAGCTGTTTCAAAGTTAGGGCACTTTTGGGATGTACCTTCATACTTTTTCTTTTGGGGGTTCCCAGTTCTAAATTAGGGGGTTTGAAGGGGCAGAAAGTCAGGGTTTTGTTTTGGAGATCGGAACAGCTCTTGTTGAGCCCAAAAGATCGGTGACCTTGGGGTTTGGGCTTTTTTGAGGGGAGCCCCTTTGTTCCAAAACCCCATGCTGCCTCCCAAGGTTTAAAATAAAAAGAGAAATGGGGGTTTAAACAAGAGAGGTTGGGAGGGAGCAAAATGACAAAAATGGAAAAAGGGTCCCGAAGCCGTTTTTTTTTAGGGGGATTTTTTAAAAAGGCCCTTTTTTTGGGACAGATTTCAGTCCGTAATTCGAGCCGTTTTTGCGGAATTACGGGGAAAATCCCTCACAGTGTTACGGTAAATCCCAGTTCTTTTAGAGAACTATGGATTCCCCTCTCCTCTTCCCGCTCGCGAAATTTCGGCGAGCGGGGAGAAATTTTGTCATTTTTTTTTTGGCGGAAAAGGGGCCCAGGATAATGAAGTCTATGGGGCCGGCGAGCTGCAGGCCCCCGCCCCACCCCGCTGCTGAGAACAGGTAATTGCGGGGCGAAATGTCCCGCAATTACGCCCTGAAAACAGACTGTGAACATAGCCTTAAGGGGGGAAACGAAACAGCTTTAACCCGGAAAGCTGCTGTGCACAAGAAAAGTACAACTTTGCACAGAAAACATCCAAAGGGGGATAAGTGAAACTCCCGGATACTATTTGAGATTTTTTGGGGGGTTTGCAAACAAACTTGGTTAGGAAAGAAGGTGGGGGTTATTCTTGGGTACCTGTAGCTTCGGCAAAAAATTTTTTGGTAAATGGTTGTGCACAAAAAAGAAGTTTTCCCTGACAAAGAAAAGCCCGGGTTTAAACTCCAAA
>JAODAL010073524.1:0-14707 GCA_025379985.1 Phyllomedusa bahiana
CCCTCTACTTTTGAGGAAAGAAAGTTTCTACATAAACATAGAAAGGGATTCTTTACTGTAAGAGCAGTGAGACTGTGGAACTCTCTGCCAGAGGAACTTGGATGCATTTCTGGAGCGTAATAATATAACAGGTTATAGTGTCTAGGATTCTGGAGAGTGGTCATTGATCCAGGGATTTTTCCGATTGCCAGATTGGAGTCGGGAAAAGGAATTTTTCCTAAAATGAGGACAATTGGTTTTTCTAACTCATTGGTTTTTTTTGCTTTCCTCTGGATCAACACCTTAGCACAACAGGCTGAACTGGATGGACGTCTCGTCTTTTTTCGGCCTTACAAACTATGAAACTATGTGGGGAGGAACATGGAAAAAAAAACTAAATTGTGCAATTGGCAAGTTTTGTTTTTATAGCATTTACTGTTTACTATAAATTACATGTGATCTGTGTATTCTGTATGTTTGGTTATAAATTTCCATGATCCCAAAATTTGTAGAGTTTTCCGTATGTTTTAGTATATTTTAAAAAAATTTCAACTTTTTCTATTTTCGCCGCTAGAGTATTGTTTTTATTAGTACCATTTTGAGGTATATGTGACTTTTTGATATGTTGGGAATTTATTTTCTTCTATTGTGTTCACCAAATGGGATAAATTATGTTATATTTAAATTGATCATACTTTTACAGACACGGTGTACCATATTATTATTATTTTTATTTTATTTTTTATTTGTAAAATAGCAAAAAGAAGGGCTTGAACATGCAATCGCTTGTCTTATATACGGCATTCAATCCATTAGACATTACACCCTGTCTATGGTAGGGTGTAACAGGTATACAGATATATGACAGCTACAGAGACATTCATAAGGTCTCTGGCTGCCATGGCAAAATGTAAGGCGCCCCACAAATCGCGTCTCGGGAGGAAATTGGGAAATGCAAAGGATCGTGGTCCCTACACTAATATTATTTTTGACACTGTTTTGGGCTTCTTTGATGGCATCTAAATGGTTTTCCTAGGAGTAGGGTGGGGAGATGGGAGGTGGCGCTAATTGCCCTATTTGCCTAAGGCGCCAAAATGCCTTGTCCTGGCCCTGCATGTAACCCTTTGATAACACCAGGGACTCTGCCATCTGAAAGGATGATTTTTAGTAAAAGCAATATTCCTGGAAAACGGTATAAAAAATTTTGGACATTTTTGTATTTTGGCAATTAAAAAATGCATATAAATATTGTCCTCTAACTGTGATAAAAAATTTTTAGTAAGGTAGGGCAGACTAATCTCACTTTAGTTCAGCTGCTACATGTCTCTATATAGTGTAATTAAAAATAAAAGGTAGTGACGTAGTGATTGTTCTATTGTTCTCTTCACAAATTTAGATACAACAGACACAGTAAATGAAAGGTAAATACGGTGAACTTTTTCTGCACTTTTCTTCACAACTGTAAGTTAATGTCTAATAACACAGGACACAGTCTGAAAGAAGAACCATAAATCAGTCCTTTCACTGCTGCTATCAGAGCTCACAGAGAAGTCAGGGACAAGCCCGGAAGTATTGCACAAAGAGGAACTTTTACAATTTATTAAAAAAAAAAAAAACAACACTCCAAAAAACAAACAAATCATAAGCACACTTTATATAAAACTTGGTAATTGAAAACGCGTGCGCTGGGGTTTCCGCCCCCGGGCCAGGGTCACTCACCGCTCCCTCCCTGCCACCTGTCCCGGCGCGACTCGGCGTCCGGCCCCAGGCCCTCCGCCAGCCCCGGCACGCGCTGCGCGCGCTCACTACCTACCTGGCTGCATCCAGCTTCCTCCTTCAGCGCCATGCGGCAGTCTCTGCTTCTGCCTGCTCTTTCCCGGCCGTCCACTAGGGGCCGCGCGCGAGCAGCTTCCTAGTTTTAAAGGGATAGCACCCAAAATTGGGCTTGCCCTTTCCACCTAGTGGCCTTTGAGCTTGGCTTTTTATAGTATGCCCCTTCCTGCCGTCGCGCCCAATTGTTGGTGTCCCTACGTTAGCAACGTTTGTCTGCGTCTGCTGGCGTTTTTTCTCTTTAAAAGTTCCGCATTTTACGTTTCTGCTCCTCCGTCGTCAGTCCTGCCTAGCCTGTTCTGCCTACTCGGGTTCTACGCTCCAGTGTCCTGCCTAATTCAAGTACCACGCTCCGGGTGTTCCTGTGCCTACATCACCTGCTTCGGCCCTCACCGCTGGTCCTGCGCCGGGGGTAGCGACCTGGGGGATTCCCTGCAGCAAAGCCCGTCCTGCCTTGCAGCGGGCTCCGGTGAAAACAAGGGGCCCCTTAGACTCCGTTCCCCGACGTAGGCTACGCAAACTCCTAGCGGTGACCAGTGGATCCACCTCCCGCTCGCTGAGCGGTCCTGACAGTAATATGTGAAAAATTGTGGATGTTAGTGTGCATTAATGGGAAAGGGGAACTGAATTTTTATGTGGGGAAAATCCCCGTTTGGATGGCAGTGTGGGAACAGTGGGCCCAAAGTCCCTTTTAAAAATTTTTAAAAAAACTAGTTACTTTTTTCAAAAACAGTGAAAAAATGCCCGTTCTGGCCCCCCTTTGAAGCCTTTTAAAAAGCCCAGAAAAACACTTTGGAAGGCCAGCTGAAACCAAAAGGGAAATTTAGATGTGGGGCCAAAACCCCCTTGGGTTGTGAAAAGGCCAGTGTGAGGATCAAATTGGGCCCAAAATTTCCAATTTTTTCCCTTTGAATCCCCTTTGGTTTTAGGTTTGTGCTCTTTTGAACCAATTTTAAAGCCAGCCTGTTTTGCCGGTTTACCAAACGAAAATTTTAACCTTTGGTTAAAAATTCCTTCGGTCCCACATCCCCCCTTTAATTGACTATTTAAATGACAAGTTTTATTCTTTTTTAAAAACAATTTTTTAAAAAAAAAAAAAGGCCGCAATAAAAAAAACTGGGGAATAAAGAAAAACCAACTTCAGCTTCTGCAAAAGGTTTACTTTAATCTGAGATCCCCTTTCCCCTTTAAAAAACTCATTCCCGTGTTTTTCTTGTAGTAAAAAGTTTAAAAGAAAACCAAAAACTTTTCAGTTCAATAGGGAGCAATTAAAAAGTTTAAAAATTGTTGGGTAATTTGGGGGTTTTTAAACCCCATCCCAAAGCAAAAAATGAAAAGTGCAAAAAAAAATTAATAAATTTTTTCCTGGGTTTAAACAACATAAAAACAGCAATAAAGGTGCCAAAAAAAAAACTTAGAACCAAAGAAAACCCAAAAATAGTAAGGTGGGGGTTTTAAAGTTTGCATTTAAAAATAAGGGGGAAAAAATGGCCAAGGAAAAATTTGTTTAAAAAAAAGGGTTATAAACCTCTTTGTGACAAGAAAATTAAAATTTGGGAAAGACATAATTAAAATGTCCCATGTTAAATTTTGGGCCCTTTAAAAAAAAAACCCTTTTAATAGGGCAAAAAATATAAACCCTTTCCCCGGATTCCAATGGTTGGGGTAGACAAGAAAACGAAACTGATACAATCACAGGTCCCTCATAAATGGGGAAAAAATTTCCTGTGCGGAGAATGTAAAACCAAGGGGAGGGTTAAAAGGGCCTGTGAACCCATAGTTTTACGGGAAAAAATTTTCACAACACCATGACCACATATCACCACCACATATGACCCGAATAATATCACAACACCATGACCACATATCACCACCAAAATAGTGAATTTAATAATATCAACCACTATTCCCCCATAAAAGTGCCCTTGCAAAGTATTCTTTTCCCCCCTTTAACTTTTTCAATCCTTTTTTCCCCATTTCAAAGGGTTTTAAAACCCTTTAAAAATTAAAAAAAATTTTTTTTTTTTTGTGAAGAAATTTTGCAACAATTGGAAAGAAAAATTTTTTGGATTTTTAAACTTTTTTTAAAAAAAACAAACCCTGGGAAAAAATGGGGCTGCAAAATTAATTTTTGGCCCCCCTTTAAATTAAAAACTTGTAAACCCCCCAAACTTTTTCCCTTTTGATTACAAAAAACCCGCAAGTTGCATTTGGGGTTTTTTCTCTATCATTTTTGGGACATCGAGAAAACTGAAATTCTTTTCCCCTTCTTCCCGGGCCACAAACTGGAGCTCAGGGGGGAGGTTTGGGTTGGGGGGAGGGGATTGTGACAACTGGAGCTCAGGAAAGGTTTGGGGGAGAGCGTTTTTGGGGAAACAGCTTTGGGGCTCAGTGAGGGTTTGGGGGGAGAGCGGGTTTGGGGAGCAGCAGCTCAATGAGGGTTTGGGGGGAGAAGGGGTTTTTTTGACCCGCTGGGAGTCAGTGAGGTTGGATGAGAGCGTTTTGTGGCAACTGGGGCCCCAGTGAGGTTGGATGGAGAGCGTTTTTTGAGCCCAAAATTTGGGGCTTTGTGAGGGTTGGGGTGGGAAACGTTTGTGAGCAGCTGGAGCTCAGT
This sequence comes from Phyllomedusa bahiana, assembly GCA_025379985.1. Taxonomy (NCBI): domain Eukaryota; kingdom Metazoa; phylum Chordata; class Amphibia; order Anura; family Hylidae; genus Phyllomedusa; species Phyllomedusa bahiana. Next base: position 4,424 of record JAODAL010073524.1, read on the forward strand.
TTCGGTTGGAAAGGAGAGCGTTTGTTAACAGCTGGACTCAAATGAGGGTTGGGTTGAGGGGCGTTTTGGGGAGCATCTGGGGCTCATGAGGGGTTGGGGAAAGGAAAACGTTTTTGAGCAGCCGGAGCTCAGTAAGGGGTTGGATGGGAGCGTTTTTTGAAAAGCTGGGGCTCAAATGGAAGGGGGATGGAGCGTTTTTTGACAGCTGGGGCTCATGGGGGTTGGGTGGAGGCGTTTTTTTAGCAGCCCCGGGAGCTCAGTGAGAGTTGGGAAAGGAAACGGGTTTTTGAGCAGCTGGGCTCAGTGAGGATTTGGGTGGAGAGCGTTTTTTGAGCAGCTGGAAACTCAGTGAGGGTTTGGGTGGGAGAACGTTGTTAGCAGCTTTGGGAAACTCAGTGAGGGGGAAAAGCGGTTTTTTGAAACATCATTTTCTTTTATTTTTTACCACAATTCTCAATTGGAATTTTAGCTTCTTGGATGTGACTTTGGCCCCTTTTTTTAACAAAAAACCCCTTGGAAAAACTTTTTTTTTTTTGAACCTTCCCTTGTAAATTTTGCTTTGTTTTTTAGGGAATCATCATCTTGTTTCCCCCCCAAAAAAAATCTCCGTCCCCCGTTTTCAAAAATTTTTTGCAGAACTTTTCCAACCCGGTATTTTTTTCCAGAATTGGGCCCCATTTTGGCTCCCTCTTCCTTCCCCTCAATTTTTGGAACCATCTTCGCCCGTCCCCTTCTGAAGAAAAAACCCAAACCCAAGATGCTAGCCCCCCTATTCCCAACAAAGTGGGCAGTGGGGGATGGGTCTTCCCGGGGGATAGCCCGTGGAAAAGCCCTTTTTCGGCCAAAAAAATATTCGAAATTTGTAATTAGGCCCCAAAAAAAATTTTAAATTTTAGGGTTTCCTTTGAGCAGAGCCCCCTTTTTCCCCATTTTGGCCCTTCCCCCCAGGCGGCCCTTGTGGCAAAATTTTTAATAAAGGGAAAATTTTTTAATTTGGAAAATTTTAATTTTGGAAAATTAGGCTTTTCTTTTGGCCCTTTTCCCCTAAAAGGGCCCAAAAATTTTTTTGCAGTGGGAAAAGAAAATGAAATTTTTGTTCCTATTTAAAAAGGGAAACTCTCCCCCCAGCTGTTTGTTTTTCTTTCAGTTCACCAGAGGGGGATTCATGGGGCCCCTGGCTGCATCTCTGAATCAGTCTTCCCCCTTTGTTTTTAATGAAAGTTTTAAAAGGGGGCACCGGGGTTTGGGGAGATTTGGGAGTGGTCGGGTACTCCTTACCCCTTTTCAAATATTTATTTGCTTGGGACCGGGGCTTCCTTTGGGAAAGTTTTTTAAATTTTTGGGAAAACTTTTTTTGTAACCCAAATCCGGCTTTAAACTTTTTTTCCCCAAACAGTAAAGAGACCTGCCGGTGTGTTTCCTTTTGGGCTTTTTATTAAAGCTTTTCTGTGGGCTTTTAAACAAACCTTGAGGCCTACTCAAAGCGGTGCAAAAATTTTTTTAAAAAAAGGGGAAATTTTCCCACAACAGGGGGGATAATTTTTTCTCATCATCCCGTCAATTTTTGGGGCATTGGGATCAAATTTAGAATCCTCAAATGAACCCGAGTTGGGGGGTAGGCTAAAGGGGTTTTTCTACACTGAAAAAAGAAAAAAGGGGGTAAAAAAATATTGAAGACGCCCCACTTTTCCTTTTTTCTTTTTTTTTTCAAAGGTAAAAAAAATAAATTTCCGTTCCACCCTTTACAATTTTGGGCCCACTTGTTAAATTTTTCACAAAAAAAATTTAAAATTTTATATCTTTTTTGTTTGAAAGGGCCCGAAATGTGGCAAAAGAGTTTTTTAAAAGTTCAGGGGGGAATCTTTCACAAAAGGGAAATTGGGATCCACCAACATAAATGAGAAAGAAAAAATTGCTTGCCATTTATAACCACATATCCTCACCACAAAGAAAGAAAAAATACCACCAACACCTTGGGCCCCTCAAAATACCTAACCAAAAATAATGTGAATAAATTTTAAAAGGGGCCCCCAGACCCAAAACCGCATATCCCCCACCATTAAATTTTATAAAGCATTTTTTAGAAAGCCCCGTTTGGAAATTCCCAAATACTCCCACCCAAAATTTACAAAAATGCGCATCTAACAAAAAGTTCCCCCTTTTTTGGGGTTTTGTGAATTTTTTTAATTTTTTCAATGTAAAACGCACAAAAAACATTTAGACAATACATGTTTTTTCCCTTGGGTCTTTCGGGTGCCTCCTTTTTTGGGTCCTTTGCAAATAAATTTACAAGGGGCCCTATTTTAAAAACTAATAGGGGGGCAATTTTTCTGCTGCATAGAAAAAAAGACTCCCAAACATGCCCCAAAAACTTTGGGAAAAAGTTTTTTTGGGTAAAATTTTAACGCAGCCGCTTTTCAATCTGTTTTTTATTATAAAAACGTCGAGGGCCACCCCTTGCACTAATTTTTATGTAAAAAATGGGTCAACAAAAAAGGGGTAATTTTGGGGAGTGTTTAATTTAAATTTTTTTTTTTGTTTCTGGGTTTTTTTAAAAAATTTTTAAAATTTCCCGTTTTTAGTTTAAAGGAGGGGGAATTACAAGGGCACCCCTATCACTACTAAAAACCCCTGGGGTTTTGGTGTCAGCCAAACAAAGCCCTTTTTAAACCCTTGAAAGGCCCAAAACTAACCCCCCATCACTATTTACTCCAGTTTTCCAAATTTCAAACAAAGGCTACTGGGAAAGAAACCCGTTAAAAAATTTCCCGATGGGGGACCTCTCAATTTTTTTTGGGTTCGCTTCTGAGTGGTTTCCCGGCTTGTTTTCTTTAAGGGGGGGGAAAAAGGGCCCCTAAAATTTTTTTACCTTCCTATCCCTTTAAAACATCAGCCTTTAGCTACTAGTTTTTCTAAGGCTTTTGGTTTTTTTTTAAACCTTTTAATAAAAACCTTTCAATGAACAAATTTAAATTTTTTTTAAAAATATATATTTTTAATAAAAATATATATAATTTTTAAATATAAATATATATATTAAATAACTATATTAAAAAAAAAGAAAAAACATGTGAGGTCCCCCCCTATTTTTTTCAAACCCCAAAGGGAAAACCGACCCGCTGGGCCCCGATGTTTGGGCCCGCCCCTTTTCTGACATTAAATAGGCCCTTTTACCCGTAACCGGGGGGGCTTTGGGTAAAATGGGGTTAAAAGTTTTGGGCCAGGAAAGGGGTTTTAGGCCCTTTTGGTGATTAAAAAAAACTGCGGGGTGACAGCCCCAAACCCCGGTTCAAGTAAAAACTGTTAGATGCCACCATTGCTAACATGGGGAAAACTTTTTTTAAAAAAACACCCCAAAACACAAAAAAAAATTTGTTTTTCATAAAGACTCCCCCCAAAAATCCACCCTCATTAATGGACAAGGGTTTTACTTTTTAACGGGGGCATTAACAAAATCCCTATTATGTCCTTTGAAAAACCAAAAAAAAAAATTTTAAAATGGGGGATTTTAAAAAAAAAAAGTACTTTTTGTCAAAGTTTTTCGGGGGAATTTCTTTTTTTTTTGTTTACTCTTCGGTTTCCCCGTGATGGTAATCTGTATTTTGCAGGTAAAAAACAATTTTGTGGGTACCAAATAATAGGGGGTTTTTTATCATTTTTTAAAATTTTAAACAAAATGAAAACATTCTCCATTTTTTACATTTTTAGCTAAAGCACCATTTTCTGCTACCAAAAACATTTTTGGGTTTTTCCACCTATGGGCCTTCAGAGGATTTTAAAATTTTTTTTTTGGGGTGAAATTTTAAAATTTTTTGTTGGGAAACCTTAATTTTTTATCACTATTTATTAAAAAATTTTTCTTTAGTGGACATTGAAATGACAAAAAAAAAAAAAAAAACTAAATTTTGGGCCTTTGGACTGAAATTTTCTTTAAACCACGACAAACAGGGTTGTGCGACTCAGAAGTGAAAACCCATCCAAAAGCATTCCTATGGGGGGTTCAATTTTCGTCCATAGGAATACATAAGAGACAGACTTCTTGTTCCCGCATCCCGAAGCACAATGTCTAACAGCCAAATCAGAGTGCAGGGGGATTTTAACTAACAAAGACTGTTTGCAATCACCAAAAACCTTATTCAAACGCAGTTAAAAAAAAGTTACTAACACTAAAAAAAGTTTACAAAAAGCAATAAGGCGTGCACATCCTTAAAATTTTTTTAAAAAAATAAGAATTTGGGGGCCCACTGAAAAAAGGCAAAAAAGCTTTCATCTAATACAAAATAATATGGGACACTTTAAAAAATAAGTGAAACATCAAGGGAAAAAATTGGAAATATTGGAAAGGGAAAAAAAACTGCTAAGGAAAATTTTAAAAAAACCCGGGACTCCCCATTTTTCAGTTTTTGGTTTAAAATTGAAATTTAACCTCCCTCCCCAAAAATGTTTAAAAAGGGGGTCCCAGCACTAAGGGGAGTCCCTAACCAAATAACAATTTTTACCTCACTAGGGGTCCCTTTTAGACTAAACAACCAGGGAGTGTAGGAAAACCCGCTATGGAAATTTTCTTTTCACTATTTAAAAAGGGGGCAGAGTGCCGCAAGCCAATTAGAATTTCCATTTCTCAAATAAAACTTTCAAAAGTTAATTAGGCGGGGCACATCCATATTTTAATTTTTAAAAAAGTAACATAGGGCACCTGAAAAGGCAATAGGGATACATCTAATACAAATAAACAGGGCACACTAAAAACTTTTTTTTATGTTCCACTGGGTTTTTTTAGTAATTTGAAAAAAAACTTTAAAAAAACAAATGCCCCCTAAGAGCAAAAATTTCTAATTGGGGAAAAAGGGGGGGGGGGGGGTGGAGGTTTCTTTAAGAAAAACCCCAAAATTAACTCTGGCATTTTTTCAATATTTTAAAGAAACCGATATCATGGCCCTAGTGGGGGAATGAGGCTGGAAAAAAAGGCCCCCCTAGGTGGTCAGAAAAAATGGGTTTTTTGTAACGGCCGGGAAGTGGGGAACCCCCCGGAAACCCCCGCAAAGCGATTTTTGTAAGCCACGCCTGGGAACGGGGGTCCCAAGTAGGGTTTCCCTTTTTCACCGACCCCCAGCCGCAAATGGGAGGGGCTTGCTGGGGGCGGGAGTCCCAAACCCAAAAGGTTTTCCCCCAAAAAACTTGGGTTGCGGTGGCAAACCAGGTGTAGGTGGGACAGAAAACGTGAGGTGGAGGGCGAGATCCCGGGGGCAGGGGGCAAGGTCAAGGGGAGGGAGCAAGAAAATTTTGTGGTCAAAAAAACTAGCAAGAAGGTCAAAGGGGAGGCGGCAAGGTTTCCCGAGTTGGGGGAAAAATAGACAAGGCCGGAAAAACGGCAAAAGACTAAATAACACCGGGGGTAACCTTATCTCTTTGGCTCGGGGGGCAAAAAAAAGATCCAGCAGGGAAAAATTATGTGGGCCAAATAGAATTTATAGGGGGTTCACCCCCCGGTTTAAATTTTCCAATTTAAACCCGCGCTGTCATTTTAAATTCACAGAACGAGCGCGCGCGTGCCTGCGCATTCCACCGACAGGAGGAAGCGCAGGAAAGGGAGCGGGGACAAAGGGAAGCGGGATGGGGCGGGTTTCGCCCCAAACCGGGAGCCCGGGGCAGGGTGGGGGTGTTTCATGTTTTTAAAGACAAAATTTTCCCTCCTGGGGTTTTTCTCCGGGCCCGGGTGGCTGAAAGCTGGGAAAAAAAGCATGAGCATGATACAGGTTTACTCAGGTTTTACCCTCAGAAAAGGTTTCCTTTTTCTCTGCATTTTTTGAAAGGGAAATTTGGCCCTTTTACTTACCTGGAATCATTTTTGCTACAGCATATTTTTTTTTTTAAAATCCTTAAAAGACCCCCCCACCGTCTTTTGACGGCCCGGGGCATTTCAGGGCGTTTCGTCCCACAAAAGTGTAAAAAAAATAGAATAAAAAAAAAAAAAATAAAAAAAAAAATAAAATATTTTTAAATATAAAAAAAAATTGGCATAATTTAGACACACAAAAAAAACCTACACATATTTGGGAAACCACACGCCGTTTTAAAAACCCCCTAGAAATTTTAAATTTAAACAAAATTTTTTTTAAATGTTAAATGTTTAATGGTGGGAAAAAAAAAATTTTTTAAAAAAAAATATATATATAAAATTTTTTTTTTTTTTTTAATTCTGCAATTAATTTTTTAACTTTAACTTTAAAAAATATTCCCCCATAAAGTACAAAAAGTTTTAAAACAAAAGGGGGGGGGGGGGGGGGGGCTTTAAAAAAAATTTTCTGATCAGGCGTTCGGGGTTAAGGGGGGTTAAAAAAATGTGAGCTTTTTTTCTTTTCCTGTAAATTTTTTGTTGGGTTTCTGTCATAAAAGTTTTTAAACCCCCCCGTTTCAGATTTTTTTATTGGGTGTTTTTTTCCCTTCACCCCTTGGGTTCTATTGTGGGGCCCCATCTGACCCCCAAGCTGCCGTTTTGCTCCCCCGGGATAGATTTTTGCTTTAAAGAACGCCCCCCCCCCCCAGCCCCCCCAAGCCCCAAACGAAGGGGGACCTTGGGCTTTGGGGGGGGAAACCTAGAGCTCCCTTAAGTTGGGGAGGTTTTTTTGGCTGTATAGCTGTAGGGGATTTTTAAGCTGTTGGGTTTCAAATTTTTGGGATAGGGATATTTTGTAAGGGAACTTTGAGCAAAGGGATAGGTTTTAAGGGCAGCTTATAGGCCCCGCATTGTGCTAAAGGGTCCTGCATGGGGTAGTTTTAAAAGGAAAGAGCCCGGGGGGGGTTGTGATTTAGAAGGGGGGGATTTTGGGGAAAGGGGAAAAGTTTACTGTGAGGAGGGGGTGGGTTAGGATAGATATAAGTTCCGGGTCTTTCTTTTTTTCCAAAATTTCCCCTTTTTCCTTTACCAAGAACAAGGGGTTAAAAATGGGGTCCTTTCAGGCCCCAGGAAAAACAATTCCCCAGTGACCCCAATTTCCCCTTCACACAGGGGGGGGGGTTTTTTTTTTACCACCCCATACCCAAAAATACACAGTATAGTAAAACATGCTGTATTGTATAATGGGATTAAATTTCATAGGGAAATTCCCCTGTAGCACATGAGGGATTAAACTGCTCCCCCCCTTTATGCTTCAGGCCCTGGCTCTAGCTTTTCCCGTTTTTTAAACATGGGACCGTCACATTCAGTGTTATCCCGAGCTCTCATGGTGGAGCTGTGAGGGGGCACATTACTGGGGGTACTGGGGAAGAAGTGGGCAGTCTGAGGGGGTAGGGAGATCAAGACATGAGGGTCATGAGGAAGGCGCAGTGACTGGGACAAGGGGACAACCCTGTGGCTGGATACTGACCTTTGGGTGGAAAGTAACTATTGCGGGTGCAGGGCTTTTTCTCCCCCCTGAAAAATTTAGGGGGGGATCTGTTTTAAAAGTTTTACCTTCCCAGTGCTGTAATTTCTGGGGCCCCAGGGATTTTCCCCAAAAATGTTTTTAAATTTACCCGCTAAAGTACTGGGGATTATTTCCCCTTCTTAGTAATTTTGGTTTGGTTTATATCCCAAACAAAAAAAAATCATAAAAAGGACGAATACCGACCCCGCTGGTTAGTACAAGGGAAATTTTTCCCCCTTGGGTTAGTTTTGTGATTAGTGATATCACAGCAGAAGAAAATCATAAGTAGGACTGGTTTTCTGCCCCCAATTAAAGTACAGGGCATTATTTCCCATCTTAAACATTAGGCCCAGGGGATTTGGGTTTTTAACCTTTAAACTCGGGGGTGTATTTCTGACCCTGCTAGGGACAAAGGGCATTATTTCCCCCCGCTTTGTAAATTGGGGATTTTTGATAAAAACAAAGGAAATTTTTAAATCCCTAAATTTGGATTGGTTTTTACTGGGCCCCTTTTTTAGGGGACAGGGCCATTATTTTCCCCCCCCAGTAAATTTTTGGGTTTTGGTGATCGGGTATATAAAACTTTATCTCCGGGCTGTATGGTTGGAAACCCTTGGTTTTGTACAAAGGTAAACCGCACCCCCTTACTCTTCATTGGGGGCCTTTGGGGGCCCGATCTCTCTTTTAGGGGCCCCGGGAACAAAATTTTATTGGGTGCATGCTTACTCTTTAGTCTCTTTTTTTGCTGTAATATATTAACCCCTTTCTTGGAAAAGGGGTTTAAAAGGGAGAAGGGTGGCCGAATTTCCCAAAAAATTTGGGTTTGGGGTTCCCCTTCCCGAATATTTTTCCCACAAAAATTTTTTTCGGTTTCCCAATTTCTTCGGCACGAATCCCATTAAAAAAAACTAAATTTTCCCGGCTGGCCCCCGAGCCCCGCAGGGTGCTGTAGAACGTTTGGCCATGCCTTAAAAAATGCGAGGGGGCTTGGTTTTGGGGCTTCATACAATTTTTGTTTTTATTTTGGGCCCCCACCTACTGGTGCCCGCCCGCTTTTTAGAATCCCTTTTACAAAAAAATTCCCCCGGGCAAATTTAAAGGGGAAAACCCGAACCAAAAAAAATCAAGCGGGAATGTAGCCTTTATAAAGTCATGCCAAACGAAAGCTGGGAAAAAAAAAGCTTAGAAACTCAGGGGGCAACTTTTTTGATAGAGGGGTTTTGGGGGTGACGGCGGCAGGGCCAAAAAGCAGCATGAAAACAGACAATTTGGGACAATGACATTAGGGAGGCGGAAAAAAAATAGGGCACAGAGGGCCCAATCACACAGTGGGGAGGTCAGGCGCAGCAGAAGGTCAGCAGTGGCACAAAGACATTTGGAGGCGGAAAAAAAAGTATTTTGGCACAAGTGGCACAATCACACAGTGTGGGGGGTCACGGGGGCCAGCATATGAGGGCAACAGTGGCACAATGGCATTCAGGTTTTGGGAAAACATTTTTAGGCCACAGAGTGGGCCCAAAACCTTGGGAGGGCCGCGGGGCGTATGAGGTCGGCAGGCACAATGACATTTAGGAGGGGGAAAAACTATTAAGGGGACAGGTGGCACAACACACAGGGGGGGGGTCACCGGGGGGCAGCAGTAGAGGGCAGGCAGGGGACAATGCATTTTGGAGGGGGGCCAAAAAAGTATTAGGGCCACAAGTGGCACAATGAACCGGTGGAGGTCACGGCGGGAGCATAAGGGTCAGCAGGGCACAAGACATTATGGGGGCGGCAAACATATAGGCCCCCAGAGTGGCACAACACAATGTGGAGGCACGCGGCAGCTTGGTCAACAGTGGCCAATGCATATGGAGGGGCAAAAAAATTTGCCACAAGTGGCACTTTAAAACAGTGTTGGGGGGTCACGGCGGGGCAAAATTAGTCAGCAGGGCACAAGACATTTGAGCGAAAACAGTATTAAGGCCCCCAAAAGGGCCAATAACAGGGGAGGGCACGGCGGCAGCAAAGGGGGTCGGCATGCACAATGGCATTCGGGGGGGGCAAAACGTATTAGGCCCCCAGAGTGGCACAAACCACTGTGGGGGGTCAGGGCGGCAGCAGTATGAAAAGGGCCCAGTGGCACAATGACATTTTGGAGGCGGCAAAAAAATATTAGGCACAGAGGGCACAAAACAGGTGGAGGTCACGGGGGCACAGTAGAGTCAACATTGGGCCCAAGACATTTTTGGGGGCGGAAAAAAATTTTTTAGGCCCCAAAAGGCACAATTAACAGTGGAGGTCACGGGGCAGCAGTAAAGAGGTCCAAAAGGCACAATCATTTTGGAGGGGGAAAACAGTATTAGGCCACAGATGGGCACAATAACGTGTGGAGGGGACCGCAGCAGAAGAGGTCACAGTGGACAATACAATTTTGGAGGGGGAAAAAAAGTATTTTGCCACAGGTGGCACAATCACACAGTGTGAGGTCACGGCGGCAGCAGATGAGGGCAGGCAGTGCACAAGCATTTTTGAGGGGCAAAAAAGTATTAGGCCACAGGGGTGGCAACAATAACCGTTGGGGTCACGGCGCACAGTAGGGCAGAAATGGCACAATGACATTTAAAACGGAAAAAAAGTATTAGGGCCACAGAGTGGCACAATCACACAGTGTGGAGGGCACGGCGGGCAAAGAGTAAAAAGGCAACAGTTTGCCCCAATGACAATATGGAGGCGGGGAAACAGTTTAGGGCCACAAGTGGCAAAAAATCCACAGTGTGGGAGGCACGGCGGGAGCGCATAGGTCAGACAGTGGCACAATACACAGTGTAGGGGACACAGGGGTCCAGCACAGCATAGGCAAGAGTGGCACAATGACATTCTGCGGTGGGAAATAGTA
>JAODAL010073525.1:0-14707 GCA_025379985.1 Phyllomedusa bahiana
TTCTTATGTTCCCAACCTGGTACGGCGCTTACGAGGGCTGCGTACGAACCAGGCACACGGGTAAAAAGGGAAAGGGTAGGCGTGTTGCTGGAGGGGGGAATTTGGGCCGACAGTATCTGGGACTGGTTTTTCCTCATCGCTCCGGCACTGGGCAGCAAGGACCGCTTGGCTTGGGGTGGCAAAAGGAGGAGGAGGCAAAAGATTTTACAGTGGTGAAGCCCAGGCCCTTTTTGGGGCCCTTTTTTTCCCCAAGTGCCTTTTTACACAGCAATTCATTCTTTACACATGTCCCTTTTCTGCTGGGGGGTTCCCTTAAAATCTTTATATTATTTCCCACTGACGTGTTGAAAGCAAATCTGGAACATGCGTCATAAAGGAATCTGAAGGTTATCAAAAAAGCCCAGGCTTCACGGGCCCTGGCCCCCTCCAATGTGAAAAACCTATAGCGGTGTTCCTGCTGAAACCCATTAACACGGCGGGGCTAGAAATGTCAGGGGGACTTTGCGACCACCCTCCCCTTTCTAAAGCCGACCCGCACTGACACCCCTTTCCTAATACTCCTCCTCCACTGATGGTGCATTTCCCAGCGCTGCGAAAAGGCCACTTTGGTTTCCGCAATGCCATCACACAAGTGACTTCCTTTTCCCTACAGTCTCACCTCAAGCTGGGGGCTAGAACCACGGCATGCTGACCGTGTTTTTTCGGGCGACGGCCACGCCCTTCTCCTCCTCTGAGGACATCAAATTTGGGGTGTCAGAGCAAAAAAATCATCCTCTTTGGCCTCTTGATTTTTTGAAATCCCTTCTGCCCAACCCGCATTGGTCATCAAAAGAGCTCTTCGAATAGGGATTATTGAGCGGTATGAAAAATTGGGGTGAAAATTTGACCTTCAGATTGGGACTGATGAGATGATGACATTTTGCCCATGCCCCAAAGGAAGAGTCGCAAAACCGCTGGATGCAGGGTGTGTTAACTAGTGTTGAGTGAACCCTTTGGAAAAAGGTTAGGTCGAGTCGAACCAAGTTTGGTAAAATTCTACTTTGGGACATGCGTTTGACGCCATTTTTACTTTCACTTTCAGCTGCTTCCTTCAGTTTTGACAGCCATCAATCAGTGCAGAGCACAGAAGGGGGTAAAAACGCCACCACTAGGGTGTGGGGATCTCATTGGCTGCAAAAAATCACAGACCTCTTATTATGTCACTGTATTTCCTATTGAATGTCATTTCGACCTTACTCTTGTCACAGCGCGCGGCGCCGCAGCTCGCCGCGGCCGTCCCCCGGTGTGCACGGGGTCCGGCACGGGTGCGGGGGGGTCCCCGCACCGGGGGTCCTTTCTCCCCGGGGCTGGAAACCCCTTTACTTACCAGTCCCCGCTCCGTCTCCACCTGACACCGCCGCGCGCATAATCCTGCTTAAACCGCGCCCGGAGGGGCTGGTCAGAATTTAAAAAGGGCCCAGCGCGCCTTTAATTTGGGTAATTGTCGCCCCGGGGGCCTATATAGGTAGACATTCCCACACTCGCTGCCATCTTTTGGGTGTTTTTTTTGGACTTTTTAGAGTGTGTTGAGTTCATCTTGATTTTCCGGTACCAGTCCGCCTGCTTACGTTTCCTGCCCTTTTCCCTTTTTTGCCGCCTCCCCTGCCCTCGCCTGCCTTACCACAAACCCCTTTGCCGCCTGCCTGACCTTCTCCTGCCCCCGCTACGCCTCCGGATACGAATTGCACCACCTTTTAACCCCGGCCGCCCATCGCAAGAAATCCGTCAGGGTAACAACCTGGTAGCCTCCGCCGCGCAAGACCCCCCCGCTTTGCGGCGGGTCTGGTAAAAAACCGGGGGCTACTTAGCTCCTTCCCGGGCGTGCTTACTATCATCGCTTGCGTTGGCCCACGGATCCACTCCTCCTTACAGTACAGAGGGCCTGGATTCCGCCGGGGGGTACCTCTGCCTATCTCCGGGACATCCGACAGTTTCGCCCACAGAGTCAACGAAAACGACCAGCTTGCGGCCATGATGCAGGAACCGGCACTCGCTGCCCCCACCGCTGCCGCCTCTGCCCCTGTTTTCCGTTGCCCGCATCTATTCCCAAAACCTGTTTCAGTTCGGACCCCTCCTGAACTGCCACTCCCCTCTCGCTACGATGGAGACCCCAAGAAGTGAAAGGGGATTCACACCAGTGCTCCATCCCCTCGGATGTTTGGGGGCGCCAATTTTCCTACAGACACCCAAGGTTTGGGCCTTCATAATCAGCCTTTTCTGGAAAAGCCTTGGTTTTGGGGCTACCCACTAGGGGATCGGGGGGATCCTCTGACCGGGACCTTAAAAAACCTTCCCCCGGGGGGTTCCACACCCCTTTGGGAACAGGCCGTACTTCCCGGCGCCGCCGCGCTGCTTCGGCTTCGTAAAGGGACACCACTGTCGGCAGTATTCCGTGCAGTTTTCGCACTCCGTTCGGAGTAAAAGGAACAACGAAGCTTGGTGGCGCCCTTTTGGCAACCTCTCGGGGCAAAACCCAAGGGAGAGCCGCCGCCGGGATCTACCACTCCCTTTGGGGATGACCTAATCCTTTTGGCCACCCGAGGGGGATAATTCGCCTTCGCCAAAAGGCAACGGGAGTCCCTCCCGGGGAGACCGCCGCCCCACGCCTTTTTTCCCCCCGCTTGGCTCCCACGTTCCAGCGGTCTCCTCTTTCTCCTCCAAAGGTTCTCTGAAGAAAAAAACCTATGCAGCTCGGAAGCCCACCTGTCCCGGAGGAACGTTCACGCGTCCCCCAAACCAGCTGTGTTTTATTGGGGCGGTTCTGGCCACTTCATTGGGGCTGCCCGGGTGCCCCCGGGAAACTTCCGCACCTAGGGCTCGGGGGCGAACAAACAGGTTCAAAAACGGCCTCTCCCCGTCTGACCATGCCCGTTTATACATTGGTTTTTTCCCGGCAGCATTTTTTCGGCCACCGCCTTATTGATTCTGGATCGCGGGAAATTCAAAAGCCCCCGAACTGGTGACCAGGTTTTCTTTCCCCGGTGACCCCCGTTGCAGAAACCCAATTTGGTCTTGGGTCAGTGGCGAATCCCTTTTAAAGGACGCCACCGTTTCCGTACGGCTCCCTCTTCCTGCAGAGGGGGGCCCCCTTTCCACAAGGAAAACGTTGCCACTTCAAGCCCTGCCTCGTCCTCCTCTGAAGTCCTTCGGGCCTCCCTTGGCTGCAGGACCCTACTCCACCTTGGATTGGAGCACAGTGAAGTTAGCGTTGGGGTTCCCCCATTTTCACTCACTTTGCCTGTCTGCACCACAAACCCTCCTCCGTCGCTTCCCTAAAGTCTACCAACCCTCCTTCAGTTTACCACCCATTGGGCTTTGCTGATGTTTTTTTCGGAGAGGCGGGCCCGAAACCTCCCCCCTCCCCCGGCCTTATGCCTGTCCCATTGACCCAAACCGGCTGTACTCCTCCCAGGGGCCCCGGGTTTTATCCCACTCTCCGTCCGGGAAAGGGCATGTCTGAATACTAAAGGAGAACCTCCGCAAAGGGTTTTTAACCTAAGTCCTCGGTCCCGGCAGGAGCCGGCTTCTTCTTCGTGGAGAAAAAAGAGGGGTCTCCAGGCCCCTGCATCGACTATCGGGGTTTGAAAAAATCACCATAAAGAACCTCCCTCTGCCCTTGATATGGGAACTCTTCGACCCCCTGCGTGGTGCAAAATTTTTCCCCAACTGGATCTTCGCGTGCTTTAATTTGATCCGTTTTAAAAAGGCGAGAGTGGAAAACAGCGTTTTAATATGCGGGATGCCACTTCGAGTATTGGGTTTTACCCTTTCGGTCTCTGCAACGCTCCTTTGCTGTTTTCCCAAGCTTCGTCAATGGAGATCTTCCGGGGACCTATCTAAGCTTTTTTATTGTCTATTTGGGGCGATATCCAATCTTTCCCCGGATCTCAAAAACTCATCGCCCCCCACGTTGCCAGGTCCTCGGGCGACCCCAAACCCATCAGCTTTTTTGCCAAAACCGAGAATGTCCCTTTGAAGTCCCCAGCCGCCCTTTTTTTGGGGACATCGCTCTGATAAGGGCCTCCCCGGTGGATCCCTCAAAACTCTCGCAGTGTTGCAGTGGCCACAACCCGGGGGCCTTTCGGGGGCCCTTCAACGTTTCCCCAGGATTTGCCCATTATTATGACAATTTATCCCACATTTCTCTTTCGCTTTGGCTCCTCGTGGCTCTAACCAAGAAAACGGGAATCCCAAATCCCGGGCCCCCCGGAAAAACCAAAAAAGCCCCTTTAGCCCTCAAAACCGCGTTCGTTCTGCTCCGGTTCTGTTCCCCCGGGGACCCGAACCGCCCCTTCATTCTGGAAGGGATGCCTCCCGGTGGGTGCCGGCGTCCCCCGCAAGGTCCTCCCCGGTAAACCCGCATACGTGGGGGTTCTTTCCAAACTTTCTCCCGGGCCCAGAAGAATTATACCATAGGGGGTCGCGAATTCTGGCCATAAACTGGCCCTAAAATGGGGGCACCCGCTGGGGGGGGTCGTCACCCTATTGATTTTTCACCCCACCATAAAAACTCCTATATCTTCAGTCGGTCAAAGCCTGAATCCCCGGGAGGCAAGATGGTCCCTTTTTTTCGCCCCTTTTGTTTCCTGCTACACCCTTTTGGCCAGCCGGGAAAAACGTCAAACTACGCCCTTTTTCGCGTCTCGATACGGGGGGTCTCGATCTCCCCCACAGCACATTGTCCCTCCTGAAGCCTGTCCGGCTGCCCCCGGGGTCTTCAACGGTGCCCCCTGGGGAAAACGTATGTGCGCCCGGCTTTGCGGTGAATCCGGAAGTGGGGACATTCTTTCCGAACAGCTGGGCATCCAGGAATCCAAAGTCTCTTAGTGGTTTTCCCCCTACTAAGGTGGCCCACTCTTTCTCAAGAACCCGGGACTTTGTTGGCCTGCCCTTTCCTGTGCCCGAAATAAGGGTTCCTCCCCTCAAACCCCCGGGCCTTCTTCAGCCTCTTTCCTGTGCCGGGGAAAAAACCCCGGACCCCGTCGCCATGGACTTTTTTCACAGATTTTCCCCCCTTCATCGGGGGGAAAACGTCATTGGGTGGTGACCGATCGCTTCTCGAAAATGGGGTCACTTTATCCCACGCCTGGGTTACCCTCCCGCCCCCCCCTGGACCAAAATTTTTTTCCCAAAATATTTTCCCCCTTGCCTCTCCCCCCTTGCATTTGTCTCCCACAAGGATCCATTTGTCGCCCAAATTTTGGGGTGCCCTGTCTGTCATTGCAGATTCAGTTAGATTTTTCATCTGATACCCCCCCAAACAAAAGGGGAGGTTTTGACGGGGGTTTTAACCAGGGGTTGGCACCTACTTGCGGCACTTTTGTCCGCCCCTCAGGATAAAAATGGGCTGATCTTCTCTCCTGGGGAGGTTTTCTTATAAACCTTTTGAGTCGAATCCCCTGGGGCCCCCTCCCTTTTTTTTTTTTTCTTTGGGTTAAAACCCCCCCCCACCTCTCCCGTAGCTACCTCGTCTCTTTTTCCCTCCGTGGGTCCCAAGTAAAAGGGGGTCAAGGCTCTCTGGGACTCAACCGAAGGCCCTCTACAGCTTCTGCCCCACCCAAACTTTAGGGTGACAGTACCGTAGCCCCCCCCCCTTTTGAACCCGGGGGATAGGGTTTGGTTATCTGTAATGTCCTTTTAAAGGTGCCCATTACAAGTTGGGTCCCAAAACCTGGGTCCTTTTTTGGTGCTCCCCGCATTGAACCCCCTTCCCTATAAGCTTCGCCTGCCCCGACCTAGTATCCCCCAACCGGGTTTCACGTGTCCCTCCTCAAGCCGGTGGTCTGAAACCCTTTTTCCTGCAGAACCGTCTCACCTTCTCCTGTTTCTAGCACTGATAACATCTTGAGGTCAAAGGGGGTGGGCGGAGAAAAACAGTGAGGGGGAACCAAACATCGACTGGAAGGGTTTTCGGCCCCGGGGGAAGCGTTCATGGGAATGAGACCAATTTTCCCCTGATCTCCTCGCAAAAATTTTAAAGGAAAGGGGGGGAAATCAAGGGGGGGGGGGGGTACTGTCAAAAGGGGGGCGCGGGGCCCCCAGCTCGCCGCGGCCGTCCCCCGGTGCGCGCATAAACCCTGCTTTAAGGGGGGCGCCGGGGCGACGGCTGGGCAGGATTTAAAAGGCCAGCGCGCCTTTAATTGGTAAAAATTTGCCGCGACCTATAAAGGTAACATTCCCAGCACTCGCTGCCATCTGTTTGGGGTGTTTTTTTGGGGCGTTTAGAGGTGTTTTAGTTCGTCTTGATTTTTCCGTGTACCAGTCCGCCTGCTTACGTTTTTCCCACCCTTGCCTTTTGCCGCCTGCCCCGCCGTCTGCCCCCCTCTGACCACGAAAACCCCTGCCGTCGCCCCGACCTTCTGCCCTTCCCCCCCACTACGCCCCGGATTACATTTTGCACCACGCTGTCCCCGGCCGCCTCGCAAAAACAAGTCACGTCAGGGGGGAACGACCTGGGAGCCCACGTGCAGCAAGACCATCCCCCCCTTTGCGGCGGGCTTGGTGAAAACCCGGGGGGTACTTAGACTTTCCCTTCCCTGGGGTGGGGTTACTAACATCGCTTGCGTTGGCCCAGGGATCCACTCCCCGTTACAACTCTCTGACTGAACCTCCTCCTCTGTGTCCTTGTTTGCAAGTAGGCAGAAACACCCTTTTTTAGTATTTTTACACAGAAAAACTGCATTTAAATTAGTCAAGGAAGGGGGGTGTTTTTCAACTAGCTCGGGGGAAACATTAACACAATAATATGAGTTAGGGTTTTGTTAGTTTTTGTATAGTGTATAGTTTTATGCTGGCTGCATTTTTCCCCCTTTTTTCAGATGCCCAAAAAATTCATTTTCCTGTTTTTGGGGGGGGCCAGCCACGCAGAAGACACGACACAAAAATTTCCATAGAAAAAATGCAGGTTTTGCGTGTTTCTTCCCAAAGGTTTTTTTCCCTAAGACAGCGTTAAAAGATATTCCATAGAAAAAAAACTTTTTTTAAATACTATTTGCTTGTAGTTAAATTGTTCAATTCAAGAAGACTTTTGTGTTGCACTATTACAGCCAGGGTTCTTCCATAAGACAGCGTTAATAGATATTCCATAGAAAAAAATCTGTTTATAATCCTATTTGGCAGTTGCAAAGTATAGGCATTTAAGAACACTGTTGATTTGCTGTCAGGATTCTTCAATAAGACCCAATTTCACAGATATTCCATAGAAAAAAATTTGATTATAATCCTATTTGACAGTTGCAAAGTATAGGCATTTAAGAACACTGTTGATTTGCTGTCAGGGTTCGTCCATAAGACCCCATTTCAAAGATATTGCATAGAAAAAATTATATTTCTAATCCTAGTTGCCAGTTGCAAAGTATAGGGATTCAAGAACACTTTGATGTGCTGTCTTGCTGTCTCAGTTCTTCCATAAAATCCCATTTCACAGATATTCCATAGAATTTTTTTTTTATTATAATCCTATTTGGCATTTGCAAAGTATAGGCATTTAAGAACACTGTTGATTTGCTGTCAGGGTTCATCCATAAATCCCCTTTTTTTAAACAGTTTAAAAAAAATTCTGTTTCTTTTCCCCAGTTGCAAATTTATAGGATTCAAGAACACTTTGATGTGCTGTCTTGCAATTTCTCATTTTTTCCCAATAAAATCCCATTTCCCAGATTTCCATAAAAAAAAATTATAATTTCTCCCTCTATTTGTCATTTGCAAAGATGGCTTTTTAAAAAAAATTTTGGAAGTGTGTTTTTGCTTTCACTTTTCTTCCAAAAACCCCCAAAATTAACGGGTATTCCATGAAAAAAAAATCTTTTTTCAAAATCTTGGGTTCCCATTTAAAAAGTATAGGGATTCAAGAAAACATTTTGATGTCTTTTCCTTGGGGTCCCATTCTTTCTAAGATCCCATTTCCCCGATATTCCATAGAAAAATCTTTTTAATCCCCATTGCCAGTTGGGAAAATTATGGGGTTTTAAAAAAAATATTTGTGTTTTTGCTGTTTTTGGAATTACGGGTCCTTCAAAAATTTAAAGTCAATATTTTTTTAAATTTTTGAACATGGGGGCAAACCAAGAGGGGGAAAAGCAAGCATGGAGGAGGGTGGATGTGGGCTATAGGTCCCAAAGAAAAGGAAACTCCTTCCATTTCCCGGACAAAAACAAAAGAAAGCACATCGCCAGTCGCGGGGTTCGCCCAGGCCTGCCCATCGCAGGGTTTGGGTTTCCCTGTCTGTTTTCATTTCTAAGAGCCCCGGGCAATCTGTTCTTCATTGGTTAACACCCCCTGATCCAGAAGTTTTTCCCTCCTCTTTCTCTCAGTCAGGGCCAAAAAATATCATCTCATCATCCAAACTGAAAAAAAACACTGGTCAAATTTCACCCAAAAAACAAACTGCTTTAAGATAATCCATATTCTGAAAAAAGCTCTTTGATTCCAAAATGAAAATTGGGGTCAGAAGGCATTTAAAAATTTCGAGTATTGAGCAAGACTCAGGTTTTAGCTCACATTTCCCCCGGGTGTTCGCCCCCTCCCTGGCCCAAAACAAGCGTTGCAAGAAATCAGGGGGCCCTCCCGCAACTGTTTTGAAAATGTGATGGGGAAAACATCAAAAAATTCCCAACCTCTACATGCTCCATTTTTGTGGCAGCGGGCGTAAATTCCATTATGCGAAATGAAGTGTTGCAGGGCCTGACTAGCAGGGGTTGGGCCTGGGGGTGTTAAACCCAAATGGAGAGTGAAAAAAACTCTGCACCACCCTTGGGCAGTTTTGAAGAGGCCCCAAAAGGTAAATAAAGGGCCGAGGGAAATTTTGTCAGCATACCATAGGGGCCCCAAATTTTTACTGGAAAAAAAGGTTAGATATCTGAGGCAGCATGCCCCCACCCAGTGATGGAGGGGGGGGGAAAGCAAAACACAGAGCCTTCCCTCGTCGCGGATTTAGAAGGCTCAATTTTTTCCCCCTTCTATGGGTTTCCTTCTTTGGGTTGGGGGGTTTTCTAGATCCGGGGTTTGGGCGCGGGACAGCATTCAGCTCACGAGTACAGTGCATGAGGCTAGCCGGGGCCCGGTGCCGGTCATATGAGAAAATTTTGCCCCAAACTCGAGACATCTGTTGAGTCTTTTTAAACTTTTTAATCCCATGGAAAGAAAAAAACGCCCATTTTACCCCCCCTCAACGATGCCTGAAAAACGGGGCACTTTCAGATACACAAAAGACCCCCTTTAAAAGCCCATCCCCCAGCATCTGCTCTCACCACTGGGGTTTTTTGGACTTAACGGGACCCATTAAAATTTCTGGGTTTTCAAATTTGGATAAAAGGGATGAGTTTGGCTCGACACACCATAGAATTTTTACCCTGCCAGCAGCCAGATTTTACCCCAGACCGCACATTCAGCACAGTTTGTTTGGATGATAGTTTGAAAAACCCGTATCCGTCTTTCCCTGAAAATGGGGATTGTTTGCCCTTTTATCAAAATAAATAAAAAGGGGGATCTGACGATTTTTGTTCCCCCCTTTTTCCCGATGTTACCAACTAGAAACTATTTAAACAGGAGTATTTGCCCTACTGCCGCTTTGGCCCCTGGCGGTAGCAGTATTAAGGGGGGAAGTGCACGGGAAAGGGGGGCGGGGGGGGGGGGAAAATTTTAAATTGACAAAAAGATTTGGGTTTATTTATATGCTGGCTGCTTTTTTTCATTCTTTATTCGAGGGCCCAAAATTTGATTTTTTGCTGTTTTGGGGGTCGCTATTGAGGAAGACAGACAGAAATTAGCAAATCAACTATCCCAAACTAATTTGTTTTCAAAAAATTGGTTGTTTGGAAATTTTTTAAAATGATTTTAAAAAGGGTCTTTTTTTGGCTGGTTTTGGGGTCTTTTCTGCGAAAAAAACAGGGGATGGGGTCAATGCCCTTTTTCCCAAAAATCTTGTTTCAAAAACCTTTTTCTTCTTGAAATTTTGAGTTTCTAAAAGGTCTTTTTTGCTGGTTTTGGGGCGTGCTATGTTGAAGAACCATTATTTAAAGGGGTTTATAGAAAGAAATTTATTTTTTTTTTCCCCAAAACAGTTGTACCCCGGGTTTAAATTGCCCAAATTTAAATTCTCCCCAGTTTCTTCTGAATCATCCAAAAGCCTCTAGCAAATTCAGAGGGGCCCCCGGACATGTACGACTGGTTAAAGCAGGGGGGACACGTCTGGCATTGCAGGTTTGGGCCCCTGGCGGTGAAATTAATGATGGAGCCTTTGTTATGTTGGGGCCTAGCTCTTGCAGGTCATTCACTAGGTCCCCCCCTGTAGTTTTTGGGATTTTTTCCCCACCCTTCTTTTGATTTATTTTGGGAAACCCCCCGGGGGGGAAATTCCCTTTTGTGGGGCCCCCAGATGGAGGGGGATTTTTCAGGGTCTTGTGTGTCTTCCATTTTTTTAATTATTTTCTCCCACAGTTGATTTTTTCCCAACCCAAACTGCTTTTCCCATTGCAGATTCTGGGCTTCCCACCTAGTGCAGGGTTACAAATTTTATTTTTTTGGGGTTTCCCTTTCCCCAGCTCTTTGGTCTTCCCCCATATGAAGTTTGGGGTGTGACTGTTTGAGGTTTTAGGTAAAATTTTGGGAATGGCAGGGCCCCCTTTACTTTTTGCCCCCAGGGCCCCGAAGATCAAGTTAGCCCCTTTCTTGCAAGCTTTTTAATTTTTGATTTATGTGGGGGCAGCAAGAAAAACCCAAAGGGGGGAAAATGGAGGTTCAGTGGCAGGGGCCTAGGTTTTAGGGGGGTGCAACTAGCACCGCTATGGGGCCCCCCGTCTTTAGGGGGCACAAAAGCCCCCTTTTTAAAATAAAAACACCCCGGGAAAAGGAAAGGCAACCCTTTGGGAACTGGCAGGGGGCCAAAAAGGGTACGGGCATACCCGTTCCCGGGCCCCTTTTTCAAAAAGGGGTGCAGGGGATATGTTTAAAAAAAAAAGGAATGAAAAAAGGTGGGGGCCCCCCCATTTGGGGTTTTTGCTGCATTTGGGGGGGAAAACGGTTAAAAAATGACTTTACGTCAGTCCCCTTTGGGTTAACACTTTCCCCCCCAAAAAATACATCCCCCTGGGCCCGCGAACCTTCCCAATTTCCCCCTTTGGGATGGGCTTGCTTTCCCACCCCATAAAAAGATCTTGGGGGCAAAGGTTTAAAAAAGTATGGGGGTCCGGGCCCTTACCATGGTTTATTTCCAATTTACCGTCCCCATCTTTTTAGTTAGCGATTTGGGAAAGGGAAAGGGGATTTTGTAAGGGGTGTTAATTTTTCTTTTGACTCTTAAGTCAAATTGTTTCCCTTTGCAGCACTCCTCACCTGGGTTAAGGGGTTTAAAAAAATTAAAACCCAAACCTTATCTTCCATTGACATTAAGGGGTTTCCATTCGGTTCAGATTGGGGCTGCATTCGGGGGGGGGGGCCCCAATTTTTCAAAACTCGAAATTTTTGCTGCTCGCTCTCTCTATTATTTTTTTTTCAAAAGTCTGGACATGAAATCAGAAAAAACCTTTCCTGTTTTAAGGATTACCAACATTATTTATATTTCCAAAAGCCAGGGAATAATGGGGCAGATAAATTTTAAAAGGGTTTTTAAATTTTGCCCAAAATTCCCCAAAAAAATTTTCATACATTTGGATTTTCTATCCTTTTAAAAAATTTAGGAAAAGGGCCCAAAAAGAGGTGTCATGTCTTTTGGGAAACTTCTGATAGGTTTATTGGCAACATCTAAGTTTTGAGACACATCTGGGGGGTGTATTTTTTTTTATTAAAACACAAAAACACCATGCTTCTGTGTATAACAAAATGGGAAAAAATTTTAAAAAAAACATCCAAGAAAAACAGGAAAAGACTTGCCCAAAAAATTGGGTCATCCCTTTAGTGGGAAATTTTCCCGATACCTGAAAAAATTTTTACAAACCAAAATTTTAAAGCAAATTTTCAAACAAAAATAGGAATGTCCACCTTTCCTTATTGCTCAGAAAGGAGAAGGGTTCTGTGTCTCAGAGTAAAATTTCTTTGGTTTAGTCATGTTTTTATCAACCCCAAAGAACCCAAAAACAAATGACTTTGGATGCGGGCAGAAGCAAAAAGATTGGTCACTATCCACGGGAAACGAATACTGTACAACTAACAAAAGGGCCCACTGCCGGAAAAAAACCTTTACTGCAAAAAAACATAAAAGCCAGATTAATGTTTCAAATGACACAGGTTTAAAAAACTAAAATTGAACTGTTTGGAATAAGGTCATCGTTACGTTTGGGGGAAAAAAAGGGGGAAAGCTTGGAACTTTTCCCAAAGGTTTAAAACACGGGGGGGCGCATCATGCGGGGGGCTGTTTTTTTTGCAGGAGAGATGGTGCACTTAAACAAAAAAAGTGGCACTGAGGAAAAAAAATTTACTAACCTAACCAGACATCAGCCAGGAAGTTAAAAACTTGGGAGGAAAAGGGTCCCCAAAAGGAAATGACCCGAAACATAAATGCCCAAAATGGTTACAAAGATTTGGGTGGCCATCAAAAAAAGCCCTGATCTCAAACCTATTGAAAATGTTGGGCAAAGCGGGGAAAAAGGTAGGGGCAGCAATAGCGACCTCAAACATACTCATTGCTCCCGTTTCTTTTAGGAGGAATGGGCATAAATTTCCCACCAACTATTGAGAAGCGTGGAAGGATAACAAAATGTTTGACCCAAAGTTATACATTTTTTAAGGGCAATGACCAAATACTAATGACAGGGTATTTAACTTTTGACTTTGCAAAAGTAATAAAAATCCTTTAAAAAAAAGGGTATCTCTTTTTTTCGGGGTATTTGGCAAATATAAAAAAATTTTTGGTTTTAATCCTAATTGACCTAAAAGGGGGTTTAAAAATTTATTCTGTTTTTAATGTCGTACTAAGAAAAAACATGCTTTTATTTTGGTTTTTTTTTTTTTATATAGTTTTTAATGGGGAACTTTTTGGTTTCAATTTAAAAATTCAAAACCAAATCGCTATAAGACAATGTTCATTTTTAGGTTTGTTTACCCTGTTTTCCCAAAAAAAAAGACAGTTTTTTAAGGTTTAATTTTTGCCCTAAAGAAAAGTTTAAGACTTATTTTTGGGGGGGAATGTCTTTATTTTCCATGAAAAAATTTTTCACATTTTTTGGGTTAAACCCAAAAAAAATAAAACAAAAAATTAAAATACTGTAAATTTCATCAAAAAATATCGCAAATAAACCCCAAACTCTAAACGGCAAAAAAAAATTTGCCACTATGTCTTATTTTTGGAGGATGTTTTTATTTTTCGGGGGAAAACCAGGAAATAAACAATAGTCATATAGTTTCCCAAAAATTTATACAACTGTACACTGAGAAAAAAAAAGGGCACAATCCCGGTTATTTAAAAAAAAGGCCATTTTATGCCCTGTCCCATTTTTAAAAAATAATACATTGTAAAAAAGTTGAAAATAATACCACCCACACCTTTAAAAACTTTTTAGGGACCAATTTTCATGATGAACAAAAAAAACCATAAAATTTTCAAAATATAAAATATTATGTTAAGACTAATATTACTGGCATACAGGGACCATATAGTGATAGAAAAAAAATTTTGTCCCCGGGGTTTCAGACTTTTTTTGGTTGGTTAAAAAAAATCTAGAGTAGTTATCGCTTTTAACCTTGATAACTGTTGTAATATATCCATTGGTTGGTATAAGAAGCATCATACTCGTTTTTGGATGAGTTTTGTATTGAATTGAGAACATACTCTGAATTGATCGCTATATATCTCTACTTATCTTGGAGCGGAGATATATTACTATCTATAACTTCCTTGGGCATACGGGGCGGGTTGGAACATAGAATGATTGAATTTGGGCCCCCCTTTTTATTCTCAATTTTTTCTATATTTGTTAGGCCCGTGAAAAAAGGGATATGGACACTGAAACATTTTCAGGGGGCCTTTTTTATGTTAAATAGGGGGAAGTGGTGGAAGGGGAAAAGGGGTTTCCAAAAGGGGGCACCCTTTTTGGGGAGGCCACCCCGTGGTTAGGGGTATACCAGGCCAAGTAGGGTCTATATAGGGTATTGTTGTGCCCCTTTATTTTTTGGGTTTTTTGATCCCATGTAACATGTTTTTTTCCCCTTTTAAGGGATACTATTAAAAGGTTAGGGTTTTTTTTCATGAATTTGTTGTTTTCTCTTTCCCAAAATTTTTTTGTGTTAAAGATTTCAAGGGGTTTCTGGAATAATTCTTCTCTTTTGGGGCCCCCCCCCTAAAGAGATTTTCCCAATTATAGAAAGTCTTTCCCTTCAATTCCTAGTTTTTTTTAGAGGACTTCCCCAAATTTTTCCAAACAAGAAGGGGGTTCCCCTCACTTTTTAAGGGAAAAAGGGCATTTATACAGGCTAGGATTTTTCCCGTAACTTTGGTGTTTATGTAGATGAAAAGGGGGGTTTGTTTTTTGGTGGGGGGGAGTGTTGGACCACCCCCTTGACCAACCCCGCATTTGGGAACTTGCCCGACTTTATTAAAGCCTTTAATTATTATTTGGACGGTTTCACACTTTGTCTTGCACATTGATACAGTACAGATCATGGTACATTGTGTGACTAGACTAATTTTTCCACTCCTTTTAGCCCGTACCTTTGGGGGGGCTTTTTACGTTTAAAC
>JAODAL010073526.1:0-14707 GCA_025379985.1 Phyllomedusa bahiana
AAACGTGATTTGTGCCGAAGTAATTCGGAACGAAACGAATTTTGTCGGAAAATTCGGCGAAGTGACCGAATCGAATTTTTGAGAAATTCGCCCATCTCTAACTGTAACCCTCAAATGAATTATGTTTTACAATGTACCCTGAAATAGAAAGCAATATATACTGTATCCCTAACATTAAATATATTTAACACTGTACCTCTAAAAATTATTATATAACACACTGCACCCCCTGAAATTTGTTATAATACACACTGTACACCCTGATATCAATTACATTACACACTGTATCGCAGAATTTAATGATATTACACACTGCAAATGTGGAATTAATTATTACACATTGTGCCCCCTTTAATTATTTATAAAATACACCTTCATAAAGATCTTTTTTGGGTTAAGGAAGTGAAGCGTAAATATAAGGATCTGTATAAAACCAGGTATAAGTACCAATCTTAAACACCTCCAAATTCGGAAGCAACCAGGATGCCAAAAGGAACCTTTCTGCTATGTCCTTTAATGTACGTTCTTAAAATTAAAAACTGTAAGAAATTGCTGGTCGGGCTACCTACACTCATAAAATGAAAAACAATATCTTTCAAAAGTAGCAATTTGCTTTAAAAACTTCAATACAACCAATGATATCCACTTGATATATTCAACCCCTGAGAAGTATGCATCCAGCAATGATAGTCAATAAAAGGAATTCATACCGTATAACCACTTCAAAGTAATTCACCAAAAATAAGTTCCATATAGTCTTCCAATATGAGTCAAATGATCCACAGAAATAAATAAGAAAAAGCTACCAAGCGCAAAAATATTTTAATTCACTGTTGCTGAGCTGGAGGATAGGCCGTGTTAATCAATCCAAGCACAGGCTGGCTGACAGTAGTGACATCAGTACAGCTACAAGAGCCTAATAGGTACAAAATGCCAACGCATTTTGGAAAACAGTGAGGACCTCATGAAGGCAACCGCACTGTTTTCCAAAATGCGTTGGCATTATATACAGTTGTAACCAGAAGTTTACATACATTATCTGACATAAAATCAGAATAAACCTTACCTATTTTAGGTCAGTTAGGATTATCAAAATTATTTATATTTTCCAAATGCCAGAATAATCAGATAGAGATTTTTAAGGCATTTTTATTACTTTCTGCAAAGTCAAACATTTACATACACTAGGATTACTATGCCTTTAAACAATTTGGGACAGCCCATATGATGAGGTCATGTCTTTGGAAGCTTCTAATAGGTTTATTGGCAACATCTGAGTTAATTAGAGACACATCTGTGGATCTATTTTAAAGCACAGCAGACACACTGCTTCTCTGTCTACAGCGAAACATGTAGTGTATCAACATGGGCTAAAAGGCCACTCTGCCAGGAAGAAGCCAATACTCCAAAAAAATAAATAAAAGCCAGATTAATGTTTGCAAATGCACACAGGAACAAAAACTTATATTTTTGAAGACGTCCTGTGGTCTGACAAAATTAAAATTGAACTGTTTACCCATAATGAACATTGTTATGTTTGGAAGAAAAAGGGAGAAGCCTGGAAGCCTAAAAACACCATCCCAACTGTGAAACACAGGGGTGGCAGCATCATGTTGTGGGGTTGTTTTGATGCAGGAGGGACTGGTGCACTTCACAAAATGGATGGTATCACGAGGAAAGAAGATTACGTGGCAATACTGAAGCAATGTCTCAAGACATCAGCCAGGAAGTTAAAACTTGGGCGTAAATGGGTCTCCCAAATGGGCAATGACCCAAAGCATACTGCCAAACTGGTTACAAAGTGGCTTAAGGGTAACCAAGTCAATGTTATGAAGTGGCCATCAAAAAGCCCTGATTTCAATCCTATTGAAAGTTTATGGGCAAAGCTGAAAAGGCAAGGCGACCTACAAACATGGCTCAGTAACAACAGTTCTGTCAGGAGGAATGGGCCAAAATTCCTACCAACTATTGTGAGAAGCTTGTGGAAGGATATCCAAATGTTTGACCTAAGTCATACAGTTTAAGGGCAATGCTACCAAATACTAATGAAATGTTTGTAAACTTTTGACTTTGCAGAAAGTCAAAAAAATGCTTTAAAAATTTCTCTCTCATTATTCTGGCATTTGGCAAATATAAATAATTTTGGTAATCCTAATTGACCTTAACGGGTAAGGTTTATTCTGATTTCATGTCAGTTCAAAATGTCTTTTTATATAGTATATGTAAACTTCTGGTTTCAACTGTATATATATATATAATTTTTTTTATTTGTATATAAGACACTATCCAATCCATGAAGTAGTTTAGGGATATTTACTAATCAATTAAATATAAATATACAGGGAATACAGAAAGCTTAAGATGCATAGAAAGATTTAAACCCATTTATTTGACCTGTGACTAAAATAAATTCAAGCCAAAAGCAATTTATCATCCAGATGACATAAAGCCTTTGTAATTTTAAATTAAAATGTCACTGTGTTAAATAATCTGAAACAAATTTTTTTTTTATAGACACGACAACTATATATGTTGCCTTTTGTTGTAACCCTGTCTATCCTATTTATAATCATAATGGGATGACTGCTGAGAGGTGATCTCTGCAGAACAGAAAGTGTCAGTTTATTTTCCAGATCAGTGGTCATAGGGAAAACTGCAAGAGTTAGATTATTTATATAGATATTGGGATGGTTAATTTAAAAAAAAAAAAAAATGTTAAATATATGTTAACTGCTTGATTTAAACAATATGTTATTTCCTGTTGATACATCCCCTTTAAGCTGATTTGCATCTAAGTACTGTCAAATCTTTATAAAAAAAAAGTTTACAGTATCTTGTCCCATGTCTATTAATGAAGTGATCTTGTTCTCAATATTTTTCTTTTATTTTTACTGATTATTTAAGACAGTGACATTTTAATTTAAAATTACAAAGACTTTATGTCATTTGGATGAAAAATTGCATTTGGCTTGAATCTTTTTAGTCACAGGTCAAATAAATGGGTTTAAATCTTTCTATTTATCCCAGACTTTCTGTATTCTCTGTATATTTATATTTAATTGGTTAGTTAATATCCCCAAACTACATCATGTGAAGACATTACAGGGCACTAGGAAATGTCACAGAGTAAGAGTCACTCATTAGGTCAAAATCATCAAAGTCTGTATCGGTTTAAATTTTAGGACTCCAGACCTTAGCTAAGTTTATATTTAGCTGCAGAGTACAGTTTAAGCTAGAAGTAGAAGTGACAGGAGGGTATTCTAATTAACACAGTTCAGCAGTCTGACTTAATTGGTACCTTGATTCAAAAGGAGATTTTGGAAAAAAAATGCCTTCCAAATGTCCTGGATTCCAGTGACTGTCTTGCTGTCAGAGACAGTCTGCAGCATGTCCTGGGACATGCTATGGCCCCTTCCTTTTTTACAGGTTTTGTAAAAAGAATAGGTCTAAGGTCTAATCTTAATGTCAGATTAATTATCTTAAGAGTATGCATGTTTTTACGATGTTCATTAAGTTGATAATTAAGGCAAAAAGGGGCCCTCTAAACATCTAGGGGTACATTTACTTTTTGGGGTACGACTACTGTGTGGGGCACAAAAAGGTCATGTTTATGCAGTAAGCTCTGAAGACACGGGTCATGGCTGGAAAAAGTCATCATGATGGTCTGGCCCGGACAGAGAAAAAAGGGAAAGAGAACGGCTCATCAAAGAAGACGTTAATCACTGAATATTACTGAACTGTAATCACTTATATGTGTGTAGAGCACCTGTGTACACTGCTTTCAACCACTATACGGTCTCTGAATGGTGGTAATATTGTCTTAGTGTAATGGTTTATATTCATAAAGTTAAGTATTATTAGTAAGACCCAAGCAATGAGTAGTCTATTGGATAAAAAACTTGTGCTTTTTTGAATTTTTAAAAGTCATATGGAACAGCAACTGATCAGCACAGCAAACAATTTTGTGCTGATCAGGTTTGGCTTTCTCATATGGGATTTTAAAAAATTCAATAAAATACAAATTTTTTTTTACCAATGGAAACACCTGTGGGACACTGATTTTCACCATTGAAATAAACTGGTTTGTCTCATCTGTGAATAGTAGGTTAGTGAAGTTTTTACTATTTTTCTCAGTATTATTCAGTCACTTCATTAGTCATGGTGGTGATGTGTAGTCATCAGGTGGCAGTTTTATTTGTTTTTGGTCTTACTGATTTGGTCAGTCACTTTATAGTGGTGACATGTTAGAACAATGTGGTTGTATTTTGTTGACTTTATATACCTACCGAGCTTCAGAATAAAATTAAAATGTAAATTAAACTGTACGGCGTTCTTTTCAACGAAAGCTAAATCCAAAACAATAGAACAATTGCTTGTTGTCTCTCCATTTACCGCACAAATATTGTATTTTGGCTCTATGGGACACCCAACATTTTTCTGATGGCTGCCCTATGTAGCCTATTGGGTTCAGTTACAACAGAGGAGCTTTCAGAGCCAGGCATCATGCCACTTGCACTGGACAGCAGCTAGAAGAGCCAGCTTCTCAGTGTGAGAATATGGAGAAGGTTTTTTTGTAAAAAAAATTTAATTGTAAACAGTGCCAAGGGAGCACTGCTAGGGGAGGTGGGTGTAATTATTTAATGGATGGCCCACAATCATTTGGCCACTCAATTTGGATGATTCTGTCCACTTATCTGCCTATCATATTTGGGTCTACTTACCTAATCCTCAGACAAGTTCCCTTTTCCCACAGAGGTTTGGGCGTGTTCTCAACGGTGCTTCTTATTCTCAAAGTGTCGTGTGCCTGGTAAATGAATGTAGATTTGAATTTAAAATTAAAAATTAAAATTAAATTAAAATGAAGAACTGCTTCAGGGTGGAAACAAAAAGTGGTCTCTACTGTGTCCGGGAGACTTCATGGCATCTCTGGACTTAAAAGACTACTATCGGCAAGATGGCGGCCGCATCTTAGTGGAGCTCCGGTGCCAGAGCGACGAAATTCATCCTCATCGGGGACATAGTTCAACTCCCGGCCAAACCACCTGCCAGGAGTGAGAGCGGACACCGAGAGGCACCGACAGAGCCCCATCTGAACAGACCCGGTGGTTCAGAGGCCACACACCGCCTCACTGGTCCCCCACAGCTGGCAGGGGGCAAGAAAAGGGGAAGGGGGGAGAAGGCCGGACGCAAAAACAGAGGCCTCCGGTACCAGAAACGGGAACAGAGAGAGGTGATTGCTCAGCCACGGACTCCCCAGGCCGGGGGAGGAAGCCACCTACCTGCTGACCTCGGTGCGAGGCGGAGACGCTCGGACGGCCTACTGCCAGCCGCTGGAAACTCGGAGAGGGCCGCAGACCACACCGTCCCGGAGACCTTCTGAGCCGCGACCTGCTGGCGGTCCGACTCTGAGGGGAACCCGGGCCGGGCAAGTGCGGCAAAACAGCGGGGCTAAAAACGGATGGGGCGGGGGAGAGACGTGGGGCACGCCCTACCCGACGCCCCCCGCGACTACAACGGGAAGAACCGGCCGCAGCATCCCACAGGAACGGCACAAACCCACCGCAACAACAGAGGTGAGATCGCACCAAGGGGGGGACATCGTAGGCCTCGGTGGACACTTGAAATTAATGCCCCATAGCGGCTCACGGCCCGATCCCCAAGCCTGGCAGGAAAATCTGCCATTTTCCACCGCCCTCCCCATCGGCAGCGGCCATCTTTGAGGGACTAACAGAGGAGTCGGCCATCTTAACTAGCCGGCCCCAAGGGACGCGCTGTCGCTGCCTGTTGGCACTGAATGTATGATGCCCCACCAGACCCACACCTCCTTCTCCAAGAAAAACCCTGTTCCCCGTAACCATCAAAGCGCAGAGACGAATGACTCGGGAATATTGTACAAATACCTTACTGCATTTCGGGCGAGTCTGCCCCAGAGACATTTATAGTTTGTGATCTCTAGTCCCCTGAACTGCACTATAGTTGGATAGACACCTTCATACTGTATCTTTAATTGACTCATTTGAAAGAACGCACAGTAGCCGAGCCACTACAGTAGCACAACATTAACATCCACTGCAGCAAGAGTGAACCTTGGCTATTATATATCCAATTTCTACTGTCTCCATAGAGGGCTCTCATCCCTAAAGCTCCCATACTTTTTACAGGAGGACAGTGTCACCTAGTGGTGAAAATCGGTAACAATTCTCTGAATTCAGTGGGTAAAGTGTAAAATCAACCCACTCGGAAAGTATATCCTACAGCTAATCAACACATACCATACTACCGAAGACGGAAACCACGTCTACGTCTCCTGAACTCAGGGCTCTGAGTCTTTAACACAACGATTGCATTTTGTGGTGACTCCCTATCTATCTATCTGACGCTGATACAGGGATCAACTAGGGACAGCATCTAGACACTAGGTAAAATCCACCCTCCTGGTCCCGCCCTAGAGAGGGCAACAGAGTGCCACAACACATTATTTCAACTGGGACACTGCTGTGATTGAGTTAAGCATAAAGAGGACATCTACCTGTGTTACATCACAGTTTTAAAGATAAATACTCTGCTCTCAATGTCACGGGCTTTCCAAGATCTCTCACCCCAGATGATCAGGCTGCGCCCGCTCCCATAGTAGGAGATACAGTTCCCCATAAAAAAGGAATGCAGATGTAAGATACAAAACTATCTGTGACCCAGCAGTGTCTCGGACACTATCAACTATGTAGCCTCTCAGAGAATTCACTCATCCCAACTACCACCCAGCTTATATCACTCAGCCTAGCCTTACCTCGCAGTGAACGACAAGATACACGCTTCTGGTAATTACCTGACCCCAGCAACACTCGGCACCCCCCTAATACACCAAAAGAGGGAACCTCAAGATTATGGACAAATTTGTTTTCAGGCAGACCCCAAGTAGAAAGACCCGCTCCTCCGCACCAGCACACAAAAAAGTTAAACATACTCCCAAAGCGCAAAACAAAACAACAACAAACCCCATAGTGGACACTCGACACTCCCCGCTTCCATCAGCAATGTCGGCCCCCAACACCTCTCAAGTGACCGCACCACCTGTAACACCTCAGCCACAGCTGTCGGAGGACAATCCCAGCTTTGACTCTCCTTCCACCTCGGCCACAGCACTAGCGCAAGAGGTCTCTCGCATTCTGCTCCCACTTTTTGATAGAAGGTTCGACATCATACAGGCCTCAATCAACACTGCTCTCCTGCAAATCTCAAATAACTCCCAAAAGATAGCTGACCTGGAATCCAAGACAGTTGAAATGGGGGAAAGCATTGCTAGGGTAGATGATACCACCTCGTCCCAACTTCGCACCATCGAGATGCTCCAAAATAAACTCGAAGATCTGGAAAACAGAGAGCGCCGGAACAACTTGCGTTTCATAGGGGTGCCAGAATCGATAACACCGGATGCTCTGGCCACCTATTTAGTCACAGATCTGGCAACGGCGTTGGAACTTGACCTCCCTAAAGACCCACTACTAGTCGAGAGAGTCCACCGCATGGGAGTTAGAGGTGAACAACGGGGAAGACCACGGCCTGTCATAGCCAGATTCCACAATTGGACAGTTAAAGAAAAATTCTTAAAATCCTACACACAGAAGAGGGAGGTTAGAGTGCAGGGAGAAAAAATACTCATCTTCCAAGATTTCTCCCAACAAGTCTCAATGAAGAGAAGGGCCTTCCACCCAGTATGCAAACACCTCCATGACCAGGAAATACGTTTCCAACTGCTATACCCCGCGAGGCTAAAAGTACAAGAAAATGGTCAGGCGGTGTTCTGGGATTCCCCTGAAGAAGCAGCGCAACACTTTCTCCCGCAGGAAAGGGGCTAGGCTGAAGTGACCACCTGGACATGAGATTTATACAAAGTCACAGTAGCTGGGTGGCGAAATTTAGGTATCTCGCTATGACACAGGATACCTAAAGTTTTAATGTTCGAGAGACTCGCACTATAGCAGAATGCTTTGGCAGATGTTCTGAGCACAGTTGGGTCCCCGGAGCCGACTAGAGTCCAGTTGACTATGTCGCCTCTGGGGTCTCGCTTATATGCTCTTATTCAATTGTATGTTGTTTTTCTGAATTGGTTAAAGAAATTATTAGCTCGCACGGCCACCCCTCCTCACACGATAACAGCTCAAACGGCTCCCCTTGATAGGTTAGATGCCCATGGCGCTCGCTGGGACGCTTTCGGTCTCTTTTTTTTTTTTTTTTCAACAACTAACCAAAACAATCTTTGTTCCCCCATTTAAAAGTTACAGGATGTGTAGCCAAAGACAAGAACATATCAGTGTAACCCCCCACATCACTAAAATTAATTTCCTGGAACGTTGCAGGATTGAACCACCCCGAAAAAGGCGGAAAATCCTCTTTGCATGAAAAGCGGTTCCAAGCAGATGTGTTTTGACTCCAGCGACCATTTGGAGGTCTGGTGCTTGTTCCAATCAGGGCATAAAACATGGCTGGGATCCCCCAATAGTAGCCAATTATAGGTCCATAATCCAGAGGAGTCGCGGCTATACTTCCGCTCGGGGCTTGTCCAGGAGATAGTTCGAACAATATACAGATGATGAAGGCCGATTTATCTTTCTGAAAGTTCAAAAATAGCAAACATAATTTACACCATAGTTAACTTTATGCCTCCCAAATGCCCCCTATGGTCCATTTTTCGCGGTTTTACATTATTTCTTTCATTGCAAAGGGACCATTCAAAATATTTAATAGCGGAGATTTCAACACACCCAAACCCCTGCTGGATTAAATCACGCACAATGGACAGGAGCGGACACCCCCGCAATCCCCGATGAAGCCCTGCTAGAGAATTAAATGTTATACGACCATTGGACGGGCGTCCAACCCCTCAGATCGATCCTACACCTTTTATTCGACAGTCCACAAACAATATTTCCAAGGATATATTTAATATTGGTCTCCACCTCCCTCTACTTGAACGTTTTAGACTCCTGTATTTTACCGATCGCTGTCTCAGACCACGCACCTGTAACACTGACTCTGGGTAACCTCCCGTTCTTCTTTCCAATAATAAAGTTGTGGCGCTTCCCTAGATCACTTCATGAATCTGGGACCTCCGAGGAATTCCTAAGAGTGCAGTGCTTCAGTTCAGCAGAGATAATTGCCCAACATTGGGGAAGACCTTCCCTGTCTGTCTGACGGGCAAGCTGTAATGAGGGGGCAACATCCTAGCATATATGGGAATGAAAAGTAGAGCCCACCACCAAAAAATTCAGGAACATTGCTCCAAGCTGTCAGACAGGACACCAGGAGGCACACATTGCTCTCCCCACTCGCACGAAAATAGCTCCACAAAGTACGGGAAGCCTGAGGCTGCTGGATAGCTTTCCTACAGGGTGCAGGCACGTCTGGCATGTTCAAGCCTCCAGAAAAAAATTCTATAGGTGGGGGGGCAGACAAGGCAGACTCTTAGCGAACCTCACTAGACCATGGAAGGCGCGGCCCCCAATTTCATCTATCAAATGCCCAAAGACAGGATCCATTCTCACTGTCTCCCACAGTAATGAGGCGATTTTTCTCGGTCTACTATGAGTCTTCATAGCGCCACCCCATATGACGAACAAAGGTTGTCCGAGTTTCTCGATAGTGTTAGTCTTTCTGGAATCACAGATGAGCAGCGAAGGGGGTTGGAACGGGCCATAGAGGAGGAAGAGGTCCGCGCACTTGCAATAAAACTCCCTCTCGGCAAACGGAAAAACACCCTGGAGCCCAGATGGACTTCCTCATATAAGCCGCAAACTATAAGATTGTGCTCTAAAGAACGGAAGCAAACCCATCGTATCTCACAAAATGTGGGTATAACAGGTCCTGTGTGTAGGTACGCCGTGACGTGAACATACTATCGCAGGATGAAAGATTTTGACTCAACTTTGGTAGTGTCCGAGGAGCGACTCTCCTCTTAAACTCTTTCAACAAAGGACCCTCTCAACCTCAGGTATACATCTTAGATCGCCCATTGCTACCTCTTGAATTACCGATTATGTGTATGATACTTTTCTAGGCCAAAATAATGGCCAACGGATCCAGTTGTGCTTCGGCTTCGCGATTGTCAGGATAGTAGAGGCCATCGCACAACCGTCGTGTGGAGTGTTGTGTGAGATTGGATTGGGAGAGCCGGGCAGACGCTTCCATTCTCGCTTGCGAGTGTCTAGAGAGGTTGGTGGGCGCGGGGGGCGAGCGGGGCTCTCAAATTCAAGTGTGCCCAAGAATCACGCAGCAGAGGGCTTCACCTGTCTCCATGCTTGACGCTATAGGCGTTGGGAGTGCGGATGAAAGATTTTGACAACTGGTGGTCCAGTGGGCCGTTCCTCGACGCCACCATGACAGGATCCGATAGGGTTGGGATCAATATTCGACTCGATTCTTGGGACCTCTTTTTTGTCGCACGCTGACGCGCTAATTTGCACCACATCCCTATCTATTAAATGCTCATAGATGGTTATAACCACCGCTAGTGACGCTCTCTTTTCAGAGGGGCAAAACAGGGATGCCCCCTCTCACCTGTATTATTTAGATTTTTCTCTGGACCCCCTTCTATATTACGAATTCTCAATTCCGCTCACAGAGATGATTCGCAAGGCATTTGTCAACTTAAAGCCAAGAGATAAAGCTAGCAGCATACGATGAAGCAGAGCAGTGAACGCGTTACATTTCGCCTGTAGAAATGATCTTGACCCGGCACAATCGGACACTGGGCTCAACATCATAGGACAGAAATTATGACGAGATAAAGGGCGTAGACTGTCGGGGATACGACATTAAGTTGAAAAGCGAGGGAATACTCCTAAGCAGGCACCCGCAAGGCTCTATGGGCTTTATTGCACCCCATAAAATGGGGCACTTAATCCCTGATAATAACTCTATGGCATACAGCTGACAGAAACCTGGACAGGTTACATGAGCTTAAATCTGCTAAATTACATCTCGAAACCTACAACAGACTTCTGAAAAAGTGGGGGAGCACATCCCTCTTACCTTCCATTGGAAGAGTGAAACTCTCAAGATGACGGAATTTCCGCGCTAATATACCTCTTCAGATGCTGCCGCTGTATTTTACGACCAAAAAGAGGAAAAGAATTTGTAACGTTAATTGTAGGCTACTGATGGTTATACCGGACGGCTTCCATCTGGGGAGGAGGCCGCGCAACGCATACCTTGTTAGATACTACAAGCTGCAATAGTTCAAGTGGGGGCCATTAGGGGTGATGCGCCTAGAGTGTCCATCGCTTAAGTACTATCTTAGACCAGAACTGGCATACTCGATATAGTTCTCAGGACTGCGAGCAATACATCGGGTCAGGACGAGATATGATTTACTATAGCAGCTGCAAACTCTAGCAGAGTAGCACTCTGTTTTGCGCGCAGCTAGGAGGGGTCCTCGCTCATTAATATACCTTTCTCCACTATTTGCCATTGCCGCACGCAGCGCCTACATGGAGTTGTAGGCGTCGCGCAGCAATACGAGTTGCTCATGCCACAATATGGAGGGGCCTGGAATTAAATATAAGAGGCAGAACTCACGGAGGGTCTATCGGACTATGACGCTATAGCTATCAGTTATTGATACGCGCGATCCGCGCTGTAATGCGCGAAAAGCCCAAGATAATTTCCAATGGTGGTAGGTTCACATACGGGTTTTTCACGTACAATTACATCATGGCAACAGGGCACTACTTGTCTAGGGTATTGGTTACATAGTGGATTTAAAGACAACCTAGGCAACTATCAATGATACTCTTTCTTGTTTTTGTATATGTTCTCAGTTGACTCACGAAACGTACTTATTTGTTCTCAGATACGTATATAACTTATATGCTGTCTTTGTGTTTTTTCAGGCGGAGCTTAGTTATGCAGGCTATAGTGTATGCTCGACGTCTAGTGAGACGCTCATCAAAAAAATAGGAGGGATCGTCTTTCGTACCTTCGGTTCTCTATGGGGCGTTATTCGGACGGGTGGGAGGGAGGGGATCCCATCAGTGGCAGGAGATTGCCACTTGCTCTACGTACTGGCCGCTGTGGCTAGAAAAAGCCATTCTCCATCTGATGGCTTCAACAGAGGGTTCCGTATATGGACTTATGTCCCTGGAGAAGTGTTCGCATTTCCTGTTGAGGAATGGACTCCTCCAGGGGGTAGGAGGGCCGCGCAACAAAAAGAAAGAGAACGAGAAATTGTTGCTTCAGATATGGGGGCCAGTTATTAATACCCAATCCGTTATCAGACAAACAACTTTACTCAGGTGCTTCAGCACCACCCAGACATGGTACCTTTAGCAGAGCAAGTAGCGGGGAGATATTGATGGGCGCCTCTGATACAAGTTGGGCAACTGCGGAAATCTGTAGCTGCTTGAGTCTTCTCTCCTATAGTGACCTTTGTAGACGGGTCTGAGACAACCTGGTCTGGGTCCAAACTGACAGCGGTTCTGGAGGTTCACATGGGATCGCCAGGACGGTGTCCACAAACATCATACGTGTATAGAGTGAATGCTACATAAATAGTATAATAGGTGGACCAATGATCACACACTGACAAACATCACCTAACGCAATAGGCTGTATGGCGTGGGAATCGCGGTGGATGTCATAAAGAGGGGTGATAGAGTCACCGCTCATATCATGGGGAGGCCTAGCGTTGCAAAGGGAGGGAGTCCTGTGCGGACAACTGTTTGGGTTTTTAGGTTCCCTAAGTTCAGTTTGAAGTTAGATATCCATTGAGTAATATCAGTCTCACTCTGTAAATTTTATAATTATACATTATGTGTATGCTTATAGACGACAGCTGTTATGTTTAACAAGTCAAATTGTGTTATGTTGTAATAATTATAAGGAGTGAAAAATTAAATCTTTGCCATTAAGATGTTTTGCATGCTGTAATACGGAGCAACTGTTGAACCACTGTGAAATAGCTAACGATTTGAAAAATGCTGAACCTAATGTTGTATGCATGGCATGGCATAAAAATTATATTGAAAAAAAAACAAAAAAAAAGACTACTATCTACACATTCCTATAACCATTCATAATCAAAGGATGGCAATTTTTCTTCAGACTTCTGTAAGGCACATTTAGCTTGTGGTCTGCCCTTTGTCATTTCTTCCACCCTGTGTGTTTTTACAAATATTGTCCTCACAGTAGATGCAAACTTCAAGGAGTCATAATAGTTACCTATCTGTGT
The DNA here is from genome assembly GCA_025379985.1 of Phyllomedusa bahiana. Lineage (NCBI taxonomy): Eukaryota > Metazoa > Chordata > Amphibia > Anura > Hylidae > Phyllomedusa > Phyllomedusa bahiana. The sequence continues at coordinate 13,226 of JAODAL010073526.1, forward strand.
GATTGACTCCTCTTGGCCAGAAAAAAAAGAGATGATGCATCAAGACCTCCATAGTTCTATATGTTGTTTGTCAGACCTGAAATGGCTCATAAATTAGGAAAAAATCCTAGACAACTCTGCGAAGATTCAGTTTCTGGGATTTCTGGGATAGTGTGGATCTTTAAAATTTTGCACAGTGGCTGTTTTACCAGAGTGGCTGTTAACATCAACAAGCAGGGCAGAACTTGCTTACTCCTCCTGATTTCTGATTTAAGAGACCCATCTGATTCTGTTCCAGATGGAGGAACATCTGATAAATTTGTCCACAGTTTATATTCCTGGAAACTGGAGCATCCCAGGTTCAGCAGCGGTCGGGCATCTTAGGGCAAATGGTCCCCGCATCAGGACATCTTTCTCCAAGTCTCAGAGAGATGGGGAACTGCAGTTGTGAACCTGATGATTACCAAATACAATGTGAAGTTACCAATGTTTCGCTTTCTCTACCAGGAGAACTTGCCATGACAATCCTAAGGAATTTTCCTCTAGTCTAGATATTTGCCCCTCGACTCTGATTCAAAGAGTCTTGACCAAAGCCCCGAATGATCAAGCTTTGCTCATAGCCATTCTTCCATTCTGGCCCAAGAGAACTTGGTTAAGATGAGAATAAGCCAGGCTATTTTTTGGATACTTCCGCTCAGGCACGATCTGGTGTCACATGGTAACCAGCATTGCTCCAATCTTCAGATCTTGACGTAAGCAGCATGAAAGTTGATGAGCCCCAACTGAATACTGAGGTTCCTGTCCATGTAGAGGCATCCCAAGTATAAAAGTTGGTGTAGTGGTACAGGCACAGCAAACATTTACAGACCTTGTCTGGAACCCTGGAGTTTAATAATATGCTGTTAAGGCTACAAGGTCTATCATAGAGACTAGCTGAGCATGTTAGACCATGGTGGCAGCCATACTTTTATGTCCGATTAAAAAAAGTGTATGATTGCTAAATAGATCAAATGTCCAGTTAGGACTTCATTTGTCCCATTAAGGTATAGACCTGTCACAACCTCGCCGTGGTATCTGTCGGGATGAATTTTTGCACTGTCCTAATGGATGCCATGAACGTGACCCACAAATGTGTGAATGATGTGAAATGAGCCATAGTCTGTACTTCATAAATTACACAAGAAGGTGGAGCATGGGGGTCTAAATTATACCAGATTTGCTTCATTCAAACTCCATCTATCCTATCAGCTGTTGTGCAGGAAATTCTTATGATTGTGTAGTTGACAGGACTAAGGGAAAACAGATTTATATTCTGAATCACAAGCATTGTTATCCCAATAATAAGAATAATGGCATTAAAAAATTATTGATTTGAAAACTCCTCTGATGTTAACAAGTCATAAACATCATTTTAATCACTATTCAATGGTTATTGCCATCTCAATCCTTCTAAAACCATCTTTACTTTCCGTAATTCTCCAGGGTTTTGGGTAAAATTTTTAA
>JAODAL010073527.1:0-14707 GCA_025379985.1 Phyllomedusa bahiana
CTACTTTGGGGTATTTGTTAAGACTTATATCAGTCTCACCGGTAAATCCTTGTTATAATATATGAAAGAAAGGGGGCGCTCCGGGGTGAAAAGAGTTTAGGATTAGAAATTTATCCCTATTCTCTGTCTTATCCTAATCCCTTCACTACTGCGGATCGTTTACGAAACTACAGAAATTACATAAACCTTTACATAACATTTCTGCGGAGACTGGGGTTCCCGGGGGGCAAAAATGCTACAGGCCCAAAACTTGCAATGGCTCTGAACTACAATTTGCAAATTAAAAGGAAAAATTACTTTTTTACCCCTTCACCCCATCCAGATTTATTCATTCCTGTTTTTTTTAATTTGGAGTATCCGCATATAAGACCAAAAGAGTGCAAAGGGGTTTCGGGGTTTTCTAAAGTTTAATCATTTTAAAAAAATTCTCACTTTCTAATACACTTTGGGTAACGTGTATGAACAGGGAGCCCATTTTGGCGTGCTTTTAAACCAAAAAAACCCTTTTTGTAGCCCTGTTCTATGGGGACGAGAGTCTACATAAAAATTTGGCACGTTCTCAGCAGCACACACTTTTTAAATGGGCCAATTACCTGCCAAAAATGCAGCAAAAGTATGCTATGCAAGGAAACCCAACAATAGATTGGGAAACCCATAAAGAAATTTATAACACAAAAAATAACAAATTTTAAAACTGGGGGGTCATCCAAGTTTTACAATACCCTTTGAAAATTTAAAATTTTCTGTGTCTTTAGCATCACTGCTTGCTGTCAGTGAATAAGAAAATTTTAATTACAAAAAGTCATCTCCTCTTCGGATTGTTGCCATTTTTCTCAATATACCTGAACCATGGTTTTAGCTGGGCTTTCAGATACTCAGCGCAAAGACTTTCTGGCCCAGTATACAAATACCCTGTTCAAAGTAGAATCGGATATCAGCACCACAGGTACCCCAAACCCATTTTTCCCTCAAAAATTTTATCACCCAAACTCCCCCAAAAAAGTTGGAAACGCTGTGTAAAATGGAAAAAATAAGACTTTTTTTCTACTTCATAAATTGATAGCACAACAAACTCAAAAATTTGGGGACATGAAACAAAAGTTTGAAAAGTGGTGGTACTAATGCAAACACGGAGATCAATTTGCCGCTTAGTCTAATGACGTAAAAAAAGAGCATTTTAGGTTTGCTACACGGCATAAGAAAAAACCCCTTTTTAAAAATCCGACAATAGAAAAACTGTGTGGCAGCAGCTCGGATTTTCCTTTGCGTCTAGGGGCACTTTTAACAGGGAAGGGGGTTTCTAAATACGAACCGAAAAAAATCGCCAAAATCATGCAGTGAGACATACCTTAAGGGGAAGATCCTCAAAGAAAACGGTCAAGGTTCACTAATCGGAAAAACTACATCTAAAACATTTCAAAAAAAATTTTTTCCCTATGTAAAAAGAGGTTTGAAAAACCCAAACTCTAAAAAATTTAACAAAAAGACAGAAATCGAAAACCCATTGAAAAAAGGTCAATACTGGGGGGCCCAAAAGTTGGGACTGTAAAAAAAGGGCAATTGGGGTCAGCAAATCACACATGGATTCCGGGGAATGGTGAGAAACACGTCAAAAACACCTTCACTGTGCATTCCAAAAATAAAATTAAATTAAAAAGGGCAAAAAAAGAAGCCATAGTAAACCAAAATTTTAGAAACGCCACCGTCCTCGGCCAAACTCTTTTAAAAATAAATGAGGCAAAAATACTCAAAACGGGTCAATATAAAAAAAGATAAATTCTTAGGGGAAAACCAGAACGTCCTGTAACTCGGAAGGGGGACATCCAGTTTATCTCACAGCAATTTAAAAAGGCCCATTCTGATTTTATCAGACATTATGCCTATGGCAGAGCAGTTTTATAGAAACAGTGCAAAAGTAATTGAGTTTTAAAACATATGTCCTTCCAGACAACCTCCTTTCAGGAAGCCTTTAATTTAAGCAAGGCAAAAAAAACCCACATTCTTCACCACCCCACAGGCTTCAGGAAAAAGAGCCCCGGGGCAAAGCCCCCTTCTGCATCATGCACATTATAAAATAAAAACCCGGGCAAAAAAAATCCTGACTTTAAAGGGTTTTTGCCACATGTAATGTTGACGTGGGGCCTCTAAAATGGGTAAAATCACTTTTTTTAAATATAGTAATTACAAAAATTTCACCAGAGGGCTACAGGGGCCCACCTGCCCTAAAACTTATAACTCATTAATACACCTACCAGGCTGGGGCCCGGCTTCCAATCACCTTTTTATCGATAAAGGGGGGCAAAAAAAGCTTTTTAAGGCACCGGGGGGGATTTGTCTTTTTAAAAAAAACCCCCACTTGAGTGTGATTATCGAGTAGATCCCCTATTTTTCTGATGAAAAAAACAGAAAAGCTTTTAAGCTGCTGTAGAAAAGGTGTTTTTCTTTGTATACAAATCCATAGTTGTAGTTTTATTATTTTTGTGAAAAGTTTACACATCCCTTATGCACGGCTCTGTGCTCTGGCTGTGTCTCCGCTCTCTATCCCGCCGGGTTTTTTACATTTTCTTCTTTGCAGATAAGGCACCCTGGGAAAAACCCCTTTTAAATACTAAACCTACATCAACAAGAATGAACAACATTGCTTTTCCAAAAACCCCAAAAATTGGGCCCACTTTCCCCTATTTTGACTTTTGTAAAAAAACAGGGGATCTCACAATGGAGACAGTCCCCCCTCCCAACTTCTTGGGGAAATTTTTCGCATCAATTTCTAAATTTTTTAATTTTTTCAAATGAAGAAAAAACGGTCTTTCACCTTTTATTTTCTATTCTGTTGTGAATAAAACATGCATATACGAGATTTCCAAATCATTGCATTTTTGTTTTTCTTACACAGAGTCCCAATAAATGCCAATTATAGAATGTATACAAATACGCACATGAAATAAAGCTTGCAAACATCATCAATACTGAATACTATATCTTGCTTAATGTTTAGCCCCTCCACGGACCCTTGTACCAAAATAAAAAATCAATTTGGATGCACCACAATTTTGGGCTTTCTATGAAGATCACCTTTTTTAGATTTAATGATTTTTCTCAATACCTATAAATTAAAAATCTAATAGAGGATAGATCTTCATAGAAAATTAATTAGTCGCAAGTCCACAACTTTCACGTTGTGAGGGATTAAATTGTGTACATTGGTGAGATCCACACGTGGTTTTATTTAGGTGTTGGGTATTCAAGTTTCACTCTCAACCGTTCCTCTTTCAGCTGGCTTAGTCAGGACTGAGGTAAGCTGATCGCTTTTTTAGTGATTATTTAAGTTCCTGAAATGGTGCAGGCCCCAAAGGTAAACCCCCACACATTTCACACATTGATGGCACAAACCTAGCAATATGCCATCAATGTGTATGGTGGGAATATCTCCTTAATTTAAAATCATATCAATCATGTGGGCATATTGGGGTGACCCAGCACCAAGCTAGTGAGGCCTTGAATCTTAGTTCAATTGTACAGCAGAAAATTATTTTAAAAATTGGGACACTGGTATATTTTAAATTACTTCACGTATGGAGCTGTTACTTTTTCACTGTATGCATTATTTTAGCACTGCATGGCAGCATTGTCTGACATTGTTACTTGTTACTAGTACTGTGCAGTACATTATCTTGGCACTGTATGGTGGTGGGGACTAGTGTTGAGCGATTACGTTGGCTATCAACATCGGGCGATAGTCGGTCACCATCGATAAGGTTTTTCGATAGTCAATAGTCGATCATCTCCGATGACCATTAAAGTCTATGGGGGAGCAAAAACACCTTCATTCTTACACCCAAACAGGCTGGAGAAACTGGAATTAAACAGCCACAACAAATCAAATGGATACGTGCTACATCTTTTGCAACACACTTAGGCTATAAAAGCCACAGAAAAAAAACACACACTATTCACTATCCCTGTCTTGTACCACAGCATGACCCCTTTAAAACCCGCATCACCCACAAATTAAAAAGTGCCAGAAGGCAGTATTATTTGAACCCATCTTTTTACTTGAACGGGGGACTTTAAAATTTCCCCCGTCCTGGAAACAGCATGCCCCTAAAAACCTGAAGACCCAAGATTAAAAGTCCGGAAGAAAGTAGTCTTTAAACCCCATTTTATTTTGAACTGGAAATTGAAAAAACCCCTGTCCGGCCCGGGCGCTGCCCCCTTAAACCTGCCCTGACCCCCAGAAAAAAAAGGGCCCCGGAAAAAGGAGCTTTAACCACCTTTTAGTTTGAACTGGAATTGACTAAACCTGCCTGGCCCGCAGTATGCCTTTAAAACCGGGACTGCCCCCCAAAATTTAAAAAGGGCCCGGGAAAAAAGGGGGCCCTTAAAACCCCCATTTTAGTTGAACTGGAAAATTGAAAACCTGTCCTGTGCCCAAAATAAACCCGGGGCCCGGAGTTCCCGTGGGTGGGGTGAGAGCTCAGGCTGGCGCCCGTCATCTTTTAAAACCACGCATTTTAAAATTCCCCTTTGAGCGAAACGAAAACTGTGTGTGAAGAAAGTGGTGGGAAGGGGAAAAGTGTGAAAAACCCCCACCCTTCCTCAGTACACAGTCAAGACCGGGGTAGCGTTGCCCCCCCGTATGAGTGGGCCCAAATTTGGGGCCTTCATTGGGAAAATACTGGTGGTTAACGTTTCCTTTTTCACCCAGGTGCCCTTTTTTTGGCATTCTTTTTCTCTTTTTTACTAAAAGGCTGGAGGAAATTTCTCTTACTTTGTTTCTGTCCGGCCCCATACCCATGCCCTTTCTGAATAAACCTACATTGGTCAAGTTTTCCTGTCCCCTTCCCTTGTACAATTCAGAGGAATTTTTTTAAACAGCAAATTTTGTACATGAAAGGGTTTTTTAGTAGTTTAATTCAGAAAACCCAATTTTTAAAAATGGGATGGAATCCCCCCTTGCCCCTTTTTTTCTTTTTTTTTTAAATTTAATTAAACGGGGTTGGGTCTAAATTACAGGGATTGATAGCTATGTTAAAAATCTTGAAAAAAACAAGCCCTTTTTTGCAATATGTGTCCTTTAACAGGGCCCTACCTTTCCTGTTTCGGGGACACCCACCATCCCTTGAGCCACCCCTTGACAATTGTGAAGAACAAATGTCTGTTAAAAAAAAATTTTTTTTTATAATGGGACCTGTATTTATAGCTGCTGCCCACAGAAACCCTTCCCCCCAAAAATTTCAAAACATGACCCAGGGAGCCACTTTGGACAATTGTGAAGAAAAAATGTATGTTATAAACAACTTTTTTTTTTATAATAGGACCTGTATTTAATACTCCCATGTCACAGCAAAATGCCTCCAAAAATTAAAGGGCATGACCCTTGCCCCCCCCACTTTGGACAATTGTGAAGAACAAATTTTTCTGTTTAAAAAAACAACATTTTTTATAATAGGACCTTTTAGTATGCTGCATGTCACAGAAAAATCCCCCCAAAAAATTTAAAAAAACATGACCCATAAAAGCCACTTTGAAAATTTGGGGGGTTGAAAAAACAAAGTCAAATTAGAAACAACTTTTTGGAAATAGGACCTGTATATTGCTGCATTTCAAAGCAGCATGCCCCAAAAAAATTTAAATAAAAATGATTTTCCAGCCACTTTTAAAAAATTGGGTTGGAGGGAGAAATGCCACTTAAAAGCCACATTTCTTTTCCCAAAGGGCCAAAAATTATTGTGTATCTCACAGCAACATGACCCCCAAAAATTTAAAAAAAAATATGATTCTCAGCCATTTTAAAAAAATTGGAGGGGGGAAATGCCATTTAAAAAAGCCACTTTTTCTGTTCCAAAAAAACCCCATAATTATTGCTGAAACTAAAAGCAACAGCCCCCAAAAAAAATTAAAAATATGCTTTTCACCCATTTGTTAAAAATTGTGAGGCAACATGCCCAAAAAAACCATTGACAAGGGAAAAAAAATTTTAAAAGATAAAATTTAGTAAAGGGGTTTAGGGTTTTTTTGTCATAAAACCCTTTGGTGTCTTTTACCGTCTCCTCACACAAAACCACAAAATAAAACTGGGGGAAATTTTGGAAATAAAAATTGCAGTAAAAAAATTCCATTTTAAAAATAATTTTTTAAAAGAGGACCTTTTTCTTTTTTGGAGGGAATGTGAAGTAAAACCACAACTAATCGGGCCCTGGGAAATTTTGGGGGCCACAATATCTTTCAGAGTTTCCATGCCTGATTCATCTTGATGAAAGTAAAACGATCCAAAATTATTTTGGGGGAAACCCGGGGATCCCGTTTTTTAAAAATGATTTCCTCCGGCTGTGTAAAGGGCCCCCGCTCAATAGGCCCGCGGCCCTTCTGGGCAGGACAACCCCTTTAGGGGTGACGACCCAGTTTGGGGGCCATTCGTCATTTTTTTTGGGAAAACCCAGAAGTCTATTGGGGTCCGGAACACATACAAAAACACGGGTTGAGACGCAGATAGTGTGCACCTGATTTTAAGCTGGTCTCGGGTTTTTGTATGGGTGCCCCATTGCATGCGTTGGGGGGTTTGGTAAAAAAAGATTCCCAGAGGTCACCCATTAGGTTTCCTGCCACCTTGCCTGCTGCTGCCCCCTACGCCAATTTGGGCCCACTCTACGCTGTCCCGTCGCTGGCGTTGTTCCCCCGTGACATTTGAAAACGTGAAGCAGACGCAACAGATTCTCGGGTTGATCAATAGAAGGGTTTTCCTTTTTCCGCTTTTTACTCTCTATTTGGGGGGGGTTTGGAAAGGGGAAAGTGCGGTTTTTGTTTTGTCCCGGGATCCAGGAGGGGGGGCCACCCAGTAGTGTTGTTCATTTTGATGGCCTTAAGTGAGGTTTCATGTTGGGGGGGAAATGGGCATCCAAGCACTCATGTAGAGATGGAGCCTTAAATTTCCCAAACCCTCGGGTTAGGGGCATAGAAAAACTGATCTTCCTCTTTCTTTTCCTCCTCCCCCCCAAATTCCCCCAAACCTTTTTCCCAAGGGAGGGAATGGGTAACATCGGTGTCTGGGGAAAAACCTCCTCCTCCTCCGCTCCCTTTCCGGCACAGCTTCAACACAGCCCTGCTTCCCTGAGTTTTGGAGCACTTGAGAGTGATCCCCAAACCTTGCACTAGTTTTGGCCCCCAAAACCATCCCAAATTTAAAGGGAACCCGATGAAATTTTTAAAAAGGGGGGGCCCCTTGTGGATTTGTTTAGAGAAAGGCTCCGTGCCCCCGTTTCTTTGTCTGTCTCCTCCTCCGTCCTGGGGGCCCTTTTGTTTCAGAGGCCCAACGATCGTTCCAGAACAAAGTTCATCACAAGCTCATGCTGAAAAGGGCATTGTCCGATGGCCCTTTTTGGGGGGCTTCTTAAAAATTTGGAAAGGGGAGGGTTTGCAGGGGCCTTTTTCCCCCTGCCCCATCTCGGGGCTCAACACCCCGGGGGTCCGCCCGCGGGCTTGTGGGGCCATTTTGTCATTCAAATGCGTAATGGCTTTGGGCGCTGCTCCCCAAAAATTCGCGGGAGCATTTTGGGGGGGAAAATTCCAGGTTTTGGGCCACGTAAAACAATGAACGGTTGACGGGGGGGGCCGAGTGACATTTGCAAAGCAGCCGGGCGGGAAGGGAAGCGGGGTTTGCAAAACGGGGGAAATTTGCGAACTCGACCTCGACCCTTTCTTAGCGGGCATCCAGCCCCGGGGGTAGTCTTTAAAAATTTTTTGGACGACCGGGTTTCATAAACATTTGCCAGGCAAGGGTTTTGTGCTCCACCAAACCGATCTTAAGGGGGGGCCAGCGGGATTTCCCCCTTTTTACCCGAAATTCCCCACCTTGCCTGGCAAAAGGGTTTTCTTGTCACCAGCCAGGGGCTCGGGTCTATTGGGGAAGCCGCCCTTTTTCCTGACCTGTGGTGGAGGGGGTCTCCAAGACAGATTAATTTCAAAACGGCTTGGTTTCTCGGGGCACTGATGCCCCCGGGGAAATTTGGGGGGAAAGACCCCCTGCCCACCCCTGCGGTTTTGAAGAGCGGGCCCGACCTGAGAGCCCCCGGGTCACCCCCAGAGACATCCCCCCCAGCTCACCCAGTGGGGCTTCACCCCGAAATAGGGCCTTGGGCCCTGCTTTTAAAATCCCTTTTGTCGGTGGGCGATGGACTTTTTTCCCGGCCCCAAAATGCAGACAACGCGCTTGAAATTTTAGATGACCCTGGGTGGGGGAGGGTTTTGGGGCGTTTTAGGGAAAGAAATGCCCGCAACGGCAATTGGGATTGGGGGCAGGCAAGGGCCATGAGGGCGGAACCCAAACTGTGTCCCCCAATGGAAAGGCAACATTTCCAAAGGGCCCAAAAACTTTTCAAGCCCGGGCTTTTAGGCTTTTTGGGTTTGGGAAGGGTTTTGGGTTTTAAAGGGGTTTCTTTCTCCCCAAAAACCCGGAAAACAGAAGGCTGGTGCTTTTTCAGGCGGGGCCCGGTCGTCAAACTGGGGAAAAGGGGGAAGGGGGTAGGAAGGGTTTCTGGGGGGCTTGGGGGGTACTTGACGACGGTGGAGGCTTTTAAGCGGAGGTGATCCCCTGATCATGACTCTGGAACATGGGCAGCTGGGGGAACGTTGGTTGGCCGAGGAAGGAGGGGGGAGGGCAGAGGGTTTTGACGTGGTTGGGGCCCCCGCGGGCTTTCTGGGGGGGCCCTTTTTTTGGGGGAAATGTTTTCCCCCCATTTCAACCAAAGCATTGGGTGAGGGAACAAGGCATGTTGGTGGGGTTAACCCCTTAAAGGGTTTTTTTTTCCCCCTACTTATTTCGTTTACGGAAAGGCAGCAAAAAGACATCGCTGGGTGAATCAAGGGTTTTCTCCAAAAAAGGCCCGGCTTGAGAAAGGGCCCGGGCCCTTTTTGACGGCGATAAAAAAGAGGAGGGGGGGGTTTTTCGTGAGTGGCTGGGGGAAACATACAGCGGACTTCTGCGACCCGCCCTCTCCCTTTTTTTGGCGGGACCTGTATTGACACAACCCATCGTCTTCCCCTCGGTTTCCCCTGTTAAAGGGGGCCCCAAGCCAAAATTTTGCGGAAAAGAACCCCGATGGATCCGCAATGTCCCTCACATCAAACATCATCAAACAAGGTGACTTGGTCGTCCTGACTTTCTTTCATCCGAAGCTGGGGGGCTTTCAAGCAAGAGGGCTTGGGAAGGCGTTGCCCACCGCCCCGGGGATTTTTGCCGATTGACCGGCTTTTCCTTTTCCCCTCTGATGGGATCAGTAATGGGGGTCAGGCAGACTAAAAACATCCTCTTTATCTTTTTAACATTTCCCTTTTTTGACCCCCAAACCCCATTTTGTCTCAAAGAGGTCTCAAAACAATGGATTTCCATTTAAAGGTGGGTACACGAGTTGACATTTGGGGTGGGTTCATGGGTTGGCGGAGCTGATGATGGGTGATACGCATTTGTGGGGCCGTGACTGGGAGGAAGGGGGGGTAAAAACTGCTGGATGCAGGTTTTCATTAACCCCTGAAGGACAGATTTGGGGGACGCGTTCGTTACTGGATTCACGGGGCCCCGACCACGTTTACAGGGGTTTTAGGGCCCCGCAAACTTTAAAGATCCCCTGGCTTTCGTGTTGTCGCCAAACACTGGAAGGAGCAACCCTTTTCTGTACCTCTACCTCCATTTTGCTACCCATCTTTGCCCGCTTTTCCACCCGCATTTCGCTCCATTTCGAAATATAAAAAAATTTTAGAAAGGTTTTGGAATAGTTTTTTTGGAAAAATTTTCCCTTTTTAAAAAAAGGCAAAACACAGCTATTCTTTAAATCCCTCTAATCAAAAAAAAATTGCTGTTTTCAGATTTACGTGCAAGCTGCGTCCCAAAGAAAAAAAGGTGTAGTGCGCCAAAGTTTAAAAAACACGTATCTGTTATGTTTTGTATTTAAAAACGGTTAAATTTTTTTCACCCTTTTAATTCACCCGTGGGACATAAAAAAATTTTTTTTAAGATTTACGTGCAAGCGGGGTAATGAAAAAAAGCTGTATGGGGCCCCAAAATCAAAAAAAAAGTAATTTAAATGTATTCGGATAAAAAAATGTATTTTTTGGGACCCTTTTAATTTACCCGTGGTGGCTAAAAAAATTTCTGTTTTTCAGATATAGGGCAAGCTGCGGGGCAATGAACAAAGGGGTGGCGCCAAAGTAAAAAAAAAAACGTTAAACTGTTATGTTTTCGTATAATACACGGTTAAATTTTTGCACCTTTTAAATTTTACCCGTGGTGATATAAAAAAATTTCTGTTTTTCAGATTTACGTGCAAGCTGCTTTAATGGACAAAAATGTAGTGGCCCTCCCAAAACAAAAAAAAACGTATCTGTTATGTTTTCGTATAATACACGGTATTTTTTGCACCCTTTTAATTCACCTGTGGTGACTATAAAATTGGCTGTTTTTAGATTTTCGTTGGGAAACTGCGTCAATGAACAAAGTGTATGCGCCGAAAGGGCAAAAAAAACGTATCTGAAATGTTTTTCGGATAATTTAAAAAGAAATTTTTTTCACCCTTTTAAAATTTATGTGGGGTATAAAATTTCTGTTTTGAGTTTTAACCCTGCAAGCTGCGTTTAATGAACAAATTTTTGTAGTGCGCCAAAGCAAAAAACACGAAACTGAAATGGGATTCGGATAATAAAAAATTTTTTTTTTGCACCTTTTTAATTCACCCGTGGTGACTTTAAAATTGCTGTTTTCAGATTTTCGTGCAAGCTGCTCAATGAACAAATGTTGTGGCCCCAAAATCAAAAAACACGTAAATTTTTTGTTTTCGTAAATACACGGGTTTTTTTGGGACCTTTACAATTCACCCTTTTGGTTTACCCATAAAATTGCTGTTTTCAGATTTCCCTGCAAGCTGCGTCAATGAAAAAAGGGGTTGTGCGCCAAAGTCCCAAAAAAACGTATCGTTTTGTTTTGATAAACACGGTTTTTTTTTGCACCTTTCAAATTTTAAACCCGTGGTGACTTAAAAAATTTTGTTTTAGAAAATTTTAAATGCAAGGTTTTGGGTATATGAAAAAAAGGGGGGGGAATGGGGAAAAATGAAAATGAAAACCCCAACTGAAAAGGAAAATGAAAAAAAAAAGGGAGTTTTGCACCTAAAACAGAGGGCCCGCAGTTACTAAAATGATGTTTTTATCCTAATATAAGTTAGGCTGCCCCAAAATCCCGGAAATTTTTTCAATGCAAAAATGTTTATAAAAAAAAGATTTTTTCAGTGCAATTGGGTTTTCACTAAGTTTGGGAACTTTTTTCCCGTGTTTTTTTATAGAGTTTGTCTGTGTTCGCCCCGGCCCCCTTCCCCCCCCCCCCCCCCCCCCCCACCCGTGGGCTTTACAGGGTTTGAAAAGCCCCTTTAAAATTTTCTACCTAACCCACATAAAATCTTTTCCAAATTTTTAATCTAACTAAATTGAAAAGGGTCACAGCTAATATGAGGTTTCGCTGTGCAAATAGAATAAATTTTGCCGAGCCTTTGGCCACAGGCCCAAACCCCAGGTCCTAAACCCTATGAACCCCTGAGGGGAAAATGGGCTGAAACAAAGGGAAAAAAATGTTTTTATTTAAAAAGAGGGGCAGTGATTTTTCCAGCCAAACGCAACCATACACATCCCAGTCTTTACGTCCACACACATCCCACCCCGCCCCCTTCTGTAATCTATTTGCTGGCCCCCAAAAATTACAGGGGAAACGGCGAAAAAAGGGCGATCTTAATAAAAATTTCACAGATTTTTAGCCTTAATTATCGCATGATCTAAAAATTTGATCACCATAAAAAAATTTTCCGATTTTTTTAAATTTTTCGATAATAATCGCTCCAAAACCCCAGGGGGGACACTGAAATAGCATTGTTTATTTGGTTTAGCTTATATTTTTCACTGAAATTTTTTTTAAATCTACCAATAAAAATTTAGTAACAAAACTGCCACAAAAGGGGGGCCCCCAAATTTGAAGGGACACTTCCCCCTTTTTTACACGTCCTTAGGGAATTTTTCAACATCCTTTTGTTAGAACCCCAGGTTAAAGCGATTGGGGACCTAAGGGGGGGTATTTTATCCCTCTATTATGGGTAAAGGGAAAGGTAGGGTTTACACCCCCTTTTTCATTTCACTCCTATATCCATCAGGGGATTGGGGGGGAAAATACCACAATAAATACCCCCAAAAGTAGCCATGGTGGGGCCCTTAAAACAAAAATAAAAAAGGTAATCCTATTTGGACTACATTTGCTCTATTTGCTGGTGGTAATGTTTTAATGGGAAACCAAAAGATGGTTACAATTTTTGTGCCCTCGGAAACGGGTATACTCCCGAAAATAAGCACAGGTAGTTCGATAGGACTTTTTTGTTTTTTAATGTTTTGGGGCCCCCACCGGCTATGCTGCGTATCCGTCAGGGTACCTTTTTTCCAATCCCTAAATGAATATTGAAACGTAAGATAAGTGTGAAACGGCTCGGGAGGGCCCCAAGGGAAATAGGAAAATTTCCCCCTAAGGGGGCCCCTTTTGCATGGTAATTGGAGCTTTTAACTATATACATTTAAAAAGGGGAAAAAAAGTAAGAAAAGGAGGAAAAAAAGCAAGCGAGTTAGGAAGATGTACAGAATTTACAGTGCTTGGGGTAGGCCCCTAAAAAAACTCCAGGGTTGGGCCCGGGAAAAAATTGCTCAACTGGTGGGCCCCTAATTTAAAACTCCCTGGGGGTCCAGGCACCCCCGTCCCCCCGGGGCTGTAAATACCCTGGTGATCAAAAAGATTAACCAATGAGTCCGGGGGGTTGAGCCTTAGATTGGGGTGAAAACGGAAAAACCCAAAAATGTGAATCATGGTAAAACCCTTTTACTGTGTTTCCCTTTGTTCCCATTAGGAAAAAAAAGTCCCTTTATGGGAATTTTTCCATCTCGAAAAAAAAAAGTCACAGTGCAATTCACTGTACCATACTTCCCCCAAAAAATGTAATATTTTCCATGAGATTGTTTAACCCAGTATGTTTGTAATTCAGCACCACGCACCCTTTGTTTCTGGGTTCATTCATTTTCTTTTAGTATACAGAAACTTTCCTCTTTTATTAGATAGTTTTTTTGTCTATAAAAAAGGTTTTACCCAAATTTTTACAGAAATGTATTCAAAAAAAAAATAATAAAAGGGGAAAACATTTACAAAGTGAACTATCCCCTTACCACTACATAGAATCAACGTAACAACTTGTGATAAAAAACTGCGGTTAAAAACATAGGCACAAAGAAGTTTTTCATAACGCTCTTTAATGAACATAATTAGCAGACACACAAAATTGGATTGTGGGAAAAACCAAAAGTGAACAGGCAAAAAGATGAATGTGGGGTAAAGAAATAAAGAAAAAAGGCAAAAATAGATGGGCTCCCAAGGGCCCCCTTACCCCAAAAAAAAAGACTGAATCCTTAAACTTTAGAGATACCCACTTTTTTCGGTAGACCCCATGCTCTTATAAATGATGTTGGGGACTTTCTAGAATTTTCCCCCTGAGTAGGAGTGTGGGCATCAACTAAGGGAAGCGGTCTATTTTCTAGCCTTGTAAAATAGACTTTTTGGGGTATGTTCTCCGGCGTAATTGCGGCATGATTCACGGTATTGGTTTAAATACACGACGAGATGCGCGGCGCAATTCTTTAAATCATAGTTACATAGAAATAGGGTTTAGCCCTCTCCACCGCCTGTATAATACAACGTTTGTACCGGGGGGGAAAAAGGAATTCAATTATTGCAGCGTTTACGTCCCGGAGTAATGCATGTAAAAGGGGCCAGGGGTCCCGGCCCCCCGACTTTGGGAGTACCGGTGACGGGAAAAACCCCAAAACACCCGGGTATTGCGGGCGTACGTACCCCCAGCAATTACGCCAGGAAAACTACTCGAAGAGTAATTTTACAAAAAAAAATTTTTTTAAATTCTGCAGTAAGGCTAAATTACAGTCAAATTTTTTCAAATGGAAGAATCCGGGCAGATTTTGCCCTGGGTTTCAATATTTCGAGGCATTTTCACTTTTTTTTTGGACTATTTCCAAATTTGGGGCAGGAGAAAAGACCAGCGAGGTTTACTAAAAACAGGTTTCTTTTTTTTCGAATCATAAACAGCAGATTAAAAAAGAGATTGTAAGCACGCTTTTGCATTACAGACATACAAGGTCCTTGTTCCCGCCTCAGGTTGAGGGGTGTGATCATGGGGCCTTGTAGGGGGGCCGTAAAAGCATAAGCGTGCTTCCAGATCTGCACTTTTTTGCTGTTTTTTTACTGAGACAAATAAAGTAACCTGCTTTTAGTGAACCTCGCTGGATCTTTTCTCCTGCTCCAATTGGGAAAAAAAACCCTGGGTGATGGTTGATCCGTGATAAAGGGTTGAAAATGGCTACAAAAGGGAAATTTGGAAATTTGGAAGTATACGGGGTGAGCTAACATACTTCTTTCCTAATATTTTGGCTTTGTTTTGGTTTTGTTATGTGGGAATCCAGTCACCCAAATTTCCGCCGGAAACCCAAACAAGAATTACATACAAAACAATTTCTTAATCTGGATTAATGTGATTGGTGGTGGAATTACGATTATCTGATTATAAGGTCATATAAAATTGCAAAACTATTTTAGGGTAAACTGGAGCCACGGGCCCGAAGGTTATAGTTT
>JAODAL010073528.1:0-14707 GCA_025379985.1 Phyllomedusa bahiana
AAACCAACCCCGCTGGAATGAAGGGGGTTTGTTCCTAGGGGAAAGCATTGATGGTCGTTCGACTGTTTCCTTTCTTCCCCCTAAAAACCATGGGGGGAAAAAGTGTTGTTAAATATCATAATTTTTTTTTTTTATTTATTTATGGGAATATTTTTTTTTTGATATTTAAATCCACAGGGAAAGCAAAAATTTACCCCCAAATTTTTTATTAATTAAAACCCCCTTTGCATCTTTTTTTTGTATTGTGTGTGATAATATTTTTATTTTTTTTATTAGGAACGTAAAATTTTTTACCCCAAATTAGGCGGCCTACAGCCGCATACTTTTGCCCCCTTTAGCATGTGGAAAATTTTCCCCCCTTTTTTTTCAGTAAACCTTTTGGTGCTTGGTTTTTTAAATGAAAAAGCCCTTTGGCCGAACGTTTGGGTGGCACGGCTATTTTGATTTGAATTCTGAAATCAACTGATTAAACGTTTACAACAAAAAGACAACGATGCTAAAGCAGGGAAAGCCACGGCCGGATGAGCTTAAAGAGGAAAATCACCTAAATGGTTTTCCCCAACAATCTTGAAGGAGTTCCCAGAGTGTTAGCATTGTTGGCCCTTTTGCCTTCACTCTGTAAACCTGTTTTGATGCCTTCAGTGTAAAATTACAATTTTTATAGTCTGAAAAATACGGGAAAAAGGGGTGGGGAATGAGAGGGGGGGTCCAAACTTTTGGTCTGTACTGTATATTTTATATATATATATATATTTTTAATTATAATAAAAATTATATAATATATATTTTGGCGTGCGCCCTTTTTAAAAGATCCATTTCTCCGCCACTAAGTTTTTTTCTGCAGCAGCTGAGTTCCAAGTATGGGTTACCAATTTTGCTGGCTGTCATGGGGAAAGGGCCCCAGCAGTCTGGGCAGGGGTAGCCAGGAGTTAATTACTCAGGTGGTAATTAGGAGATTTGTCAGCTGTTTGTCCACTTAAGGTCTGTTAAATACCCTGGTCCAGTATACCATGGGGAGTGGGGGCTCACAGTCAGCGGAGGACGGTGCAACCCTTGCCCCAGGGGGTATCCTGGGTTTTTCCCCCTCCCAAGGCTTGAGAAAAAGCCAGGCCCAAGGACTTATTTTTGGGTGAGTACTGGTTGGGGATGGGTAGTAGACCCGGCCCACTGTAGAGAGGGTCTCTCTGTTGTTTATTTTAGTGGCTGGGGCCCCCTGGGTTTTTTTGTTTGCTGTATATGTTTTATTTTGGAGAAAAAAGCTGGCGGGACCAGATTTAACAAGAACCCTTGTCGACCTGCTGTTCCGTTTACCAAGCGGCATCCCAGAGCAAAGGTTTTCCCCAGGCTGGGCCAAGATGGGGGGGCCAAAACACAAGTGAATTTTTAAAAAAAATAAATCACCAGGTAATTTT
The DNA here is from genome assembly GCA_025379985.1 of Phyllomedusa bahiana. Classification (NCBI taxonomy): domain Eukaryota; kingdom Metazoa; phylum Chordata; class Amphibia; order Anura; family Hylidae; genus Phyllomedusa; species Phyllomedusa bahiana. The sequence continues at coordinate 1,413 of JAODAL010073528.1, forward strand.
TTTTTTCACGTTTTGTTTTTTTTCCTTTTCATAAATTTGGGGCTTTGGGTTTAACAATCCTGTATGGGTTACACTTAGTTTGTGTATTTACAGCTCAGCAGAAACTTTTTATTTTATATTTATATTTTGTATTTCAATTGTTTTTAATTTGCTGCCTCTTTTGATTATTTAATAAAGATTTTTTGCAAGTTGGTATGATTTTAGTGATACAAAATTTTTTCATCTATGAAAATAAACCATGGTTCATTTTCTTCCAGGCTGAAGTGTAATTTTTATTGTTACCATATCGGGATACATGTGACTTTTTATTCACTGTTTTTTTGGCAAGTTATAATGAAAAAAAAAAAAAATGAAATTTTGGCAATGGGTATTTTTTTCGTATGGTGCACACGGTACATGATGAATAATGTTATATTTTAACAAACAATCCATTACCATTTATGCTTATTTTATTTGTAAAATTCAATAGAAGGGTGTTTTGAATATTTTCAAATTTTTTTTTTATATATATTTTTGTTATGTTTTAAAACATTTTTTTTCCTTGCACTTTTAGTACCCAAGGGTACATGACCACTTGGAACTAGCATTGCTTGTACACTATTCTGCAATAGTTTTATATTGCAGAACAGTGTACAATTATGGCTCTCTTATTCTCCCGCCAGTGGGAAAATATGTGTCTGTAAAAATTGACAGGATGGCCAAGGCTAATGAGTTCTCCCTTTAGCCATGGGTAACCAAGATAAAAGCAGAAAGTAAGGGTATGTTCACACGGTGTAATTGCGCTGCGTATTTTGACCCATAATTGCGCTGCCATACGCCCGAAATGCGCTCCACAGTTAGCTGTGAATTACGTCCGTCTCCCCTGGCGTACAATACATGTATGCTGTGGGAGGCGAACGTAATTCATAGCTAATTGTGGAGCGCATTTCAGGTGTTTTGTCACTTCTTCATGGCGCTAACGCGTTGCTGATAGTGGGAGTGAATGGGGCCAGCCCCCCTGTGCTTTAGAAGTACGCACAGAAGGTTTCTTCTAAAACACCCAGCGTGTTGCGGCACATACAATGCGCGCTGCAATTCCAGTGAAACATACCCCCCTTAAAGAAATTTTCTCCTGTGAAATTTCCACCCGGGGCCCCCCCTGCTTATAAACCTAGTTTAAAAAAGGGAATTTCCCGCTGCTAAATACAGAGGGGGGGCCTATATCCCAGGAAGTATTTTGTAAAAAAAGCAAGATAGTTTAAAATGCTGTATCTTTTTACCTACTGCAGGCTCGGACGGGCCCCCGGGGGACCGGGGGTCCCCCCGGGGGGCCCCCCCCCCCAGCCGTGGGGGCCCCGGAGGAGTGCCGTCGCCCCCCGAGGCCCGGCCGCGCACCGGGCACTGGACGCCCCCGGGGCCTGCGTCCCCCCCGTGCCCAGAGACCCCGGCCCGGGGTTGATAATGCCCCGACTACCCGGGGTACGCGGTGCACGGAGCACAGGCCATAGCCTGCGCTCCCCTGTCCTTGGCAGGCTGAAGGCGTTTTTGGCCCTAGCCGCCAGGCCCGGACCTACTGCTGACGTAGGCGGCGGGGGGGAGTCACTTCACCTCCCCCCCTATGCAGGGCCCCCCATTTCGGGGCCGGGGGGAGCTGGGAGGGGGGGGCCCGGCCAGGAGCGGACCCGGAGCCAGGTAAGGGCTGGTTGTTTTTTTTTTTTTTTTTTTTTTTTAAACTATCTAAGGGGGCCCTGCTACATAAAGGGGGGGCCCCCCTGGCCTACATAAAGGGGGCCCCCTGACAAACAAAGGGGGGCCCCCCTGCCCTACCTACAATAGCAAAAGGGGGCCCTGACTCCTACACACTAGCAAAAGGGGGGGCCCTAGACTTCCCTGCAAAGCTATGGGGGGGCCTAGACTTCCTGCCACTAGTAAAGGAGCCCTTAACTCCTGTATACTACCAAAAAGGGGGAGGATTCCTTTTAACTCCCCTGAAAATACTAAAAAAAGGGAGCCCCTTAACTGCCTTTTATACTATCAAAAAAGAGCCCCTTTTTAACTCCTGATATATTAAAAAGGACCTTTACTGCCTGTATACCCCCCTAAAAGAGCCCCCCAACTGTGTTTATACCTAAAGGAGGCCTTAACTGCCCTGTTACTACCAAAAAGGGAGCCCCCTAACTGCCTGTATACCCCCTGAATTATCTCCAGGGGGTTAGTCCTTTCCCACCCCCAACCCCTTTTAGGGTATAGGCCCCCCAAGTTATGGCTTTGTACCCGCTCTCCCCCCCCCTGGGCAGTTTGTATGGGGAGGAATGGGAAAGGGTGCGGGGAAAATTGGGTTTTCTAAGAATTTGTGTGTAAATTCTGCGGGGATGAGTTGTGGCCCGGGACAAGTAAATCAGGGGGGTGTGGAAAACGGATGCAGAAGAAAAGGGAATAAGAACGACCTAAGAGGAGAACGACTCCTCAGATAGGACGTCTCCGGGGAGCCCTGGATGTAGGGGGATATTGGATGTGGTTTTGGGGAGGGGGAAAATTTTTGGGTTTGGAGGGGGGATATGGTTAGTATTGTGTGTCATGGTCGACTGAAGAGTGGGACGACGAAGGAGTTTAAAAATTTACTCCCTTTCTTTTTATTTTAAAATAAGTTCGAACTGGGGGATTTGTGGTTTAAAATGGGGCTTATGTCCAAGAGCCCGGTAATATTTTTATGTACAGTAGGGTAGGCCCCCCAAGATCAACTCCCCTGTGGGCCCCAGACCCCCCAGTCCGACATTGCCTACATGTTTAAGGGTGCTTTCACACGGTGCGTTTTTGGTGCTTTTTTTGGATGCGTTTTTTGTGCAGGAAGGTACAACAATTAATAATATACATTGTTGCACAAAAAACGCATCCAAAAAAACCGCACCAAAACCGCACCCCGTGAAAGTACCCTAAAGCTAGTCAATGAGATAAAAATATCCCTGTAAGTTGATTTGTGACAGATTTACTAAAAAGATATGTATAAAACAGCACTGGCTATAGAGCATTACTCTGTGCCAGCTCACAAAGATCAACTTTTACTCGCACACTTCTCTGAGCTCTCAAACAGTTTGCCTTCCTGTGTTTCCAGACAGAGAGTCCTTTCTGACTGCTTTACACCCTTGTAAAAGGAGCACTATATACAGAAAATACTCCCAGTAATTCCTCTCTTAATCACCTTCTTTCCTTTGATTTCCTGAGGTCTCGTATTACAGTCTAAACTGAGAGGTATATAAAGAATGTATCCCAGAAGATCAGTCATCCCCCATCCTCCTTCTCATAATCCTGTGACTGGCTGTAAGACAAATGCCTCTGAAACTGGCACAAATGTTTAGTTCCTCCTCTCAACTAGGCCCCTTCAACCACCCTACCTTGTACCAGTTGTGAACAGAAGACATTGAAGGTAAATTAACCCAGCTGTTCTGTACAAAAATTTCCACAAGATTGTTTCTCTTGATTATTTGAATCATTTATTGTTAGGTGTTTAGTGTTCATATAAGAAGACACTTTTATCACACAGGGATATTGTTTAACTCGGTGTTCATTAAAAACATTTGTTATTAGTTTTGGCAGTACTATATAATTACAAATTTGATATAAAATATTTTGCTTCTCTAGCAGTCAACAACCTGCTACAAGGCTTTCTTTTAGAAAAGTAGGTGGAGGATTGAAATGAAAGAAAGAGAAAGCAATTTATCTCTTGAAAAGCTTAGAGAGAGGCCGTGAGAAGTAACTAAAGGGATTTCCAGTTTAAAAATAAAAAAAAAAATCAAAATGTGTTAAAGCTTAGTAATGAAACAAAAAGAAAAATACAGATTCACCTCTGTACATATCCACTGTCCCAGTGCTGATGGCTTTCTATTTACGTCTGGCTCTGTGGTCGGCTCATGACCCTTGCAGCCAATCAATGGCTTTAAAGGTATGTTCACACGGCGTAATTTCGGAACGCATTTCACCGCATATTTGCGCTCTAATACGGACGAGAAGCACCAAAATTACGGTAATCCATAGTTCTCATAGAGAAATATGGATTACGTCTCCTCTCCCCACTCGTACAATACGATCGTATTGTACGCGCGGGAGATAAGTGACGTCAATTAATGACGGTCAATGGGGCCCGCGGGCGCCAGCCCCTTCGCCCCTCGGGAGTACATGTGTATTAGAGCGAGCTCCCGAAAGACCCTATGTACTGTGGCGTGTACATCGTGTGAACATACTCTAAGGCTATGTTCACACGGTGTATTTGCAGGGCGTAATTACGCCCCGCAATTACGCCGTGTGGATGGGGGCGGGGGGAGGCGGGGGGGCGGCACCTCGCCGGCCCATAGACATTTATTACCAGCGGCGCGTATACGCCGCTTGTAGTTCACATGTCACTTATCTCCCCTCTCGGAGTATTCGCCGAGCAGGGAGAGGAGACGTAATCCATAGTTCTCTATGAGAACTGTGGATTACCGTAATGACTGGGACGTATTCCAGCCGTAAATTGTGCACTACGGCCCGTAATTACGGACTGAAATACGGCCAATTTTAAGCCGTGTGAACATAGCTTAACAATCATGTGCCATCTCTTTGACGTAATGGGCCACGACAGCTGAAGCCTCTGATTCGCTGCATCGTTTACAAGCTGGCCACAGGGCTAAAAAGAGACCGGTAAGGCACCGCCACCAGTGTCAGTGTTGAAATGCTGGGGAGTTCAGAAGTATGTATTTCTTTTGTGTTGTATTATTCAGCTATAGCACATTTTTACTTTTTATTTTCTTTACACTGGAAAACCCCATAAAGTTAGTGAAAGCATGAAAAATACATTAGTAGGTGGACTACTATCAGTTATACAACATCATATTTTGTAGTGTATGATGCCACATATGATTGACCCATATACAAGCAAACCATTATTTAACTAATTACTGAGTTACATATCACTGACCTACATATTCTACCATATATGACTGACCTATATATGACCAATCATGCATAGAATTGACAGTATATATCTTACAAATATGACAGTTCTATAAATGTCCATACACAACTGACCCATATGTAACTGACCTATAGCTAATAAATAAATAACCTACCCACATGACTGTATTTCATTTGCTGTAAATCTCATTTCCATATATGATTGATTTATAAATAAACATATACAACAGACCCATAGATAACCTACAATATATATTTAAAAGGGGCTGTTTGCTAAAGTGTAAAGAGGGGGCAACTGCTAATGGGCACCAGTTGGTAAGGCAAAGGGTCTAACAGTGACTGTCTTGCTGAGAGGAAATGGCACAGCAGAAAAGCACACGAAGTTTATTTATACACATAATTCATGTGGTCTGTAGTTTCCGGAATGCACTTAGGGCATGTCCCCACGGCAAGGGTTTTCGGACGTTTTTTCAGGCGGTTTGCGGTTTTGCAGACCACCTGAAAAACCAGCCGAAAATGAGCAGAATGGGGCGCTATGGGAAAACCCGTGCAGCAAGTCCTCACTGCACGGGTTTTCAGCCCGGCGGTTTTCCGCCCACGGGCCGCCCAAAAAACATTGAGCATGCACATTCTTCCGGTTTCCGGTTGGAATATGTGCGTCTCTACGTGAAGAGGGAGGGCTTTTCTCCGCTCATTGCGGAGAAAAGCCGTCCCACCTGCGACCGTGGGAACGGCCGCAAAGCAAATACCGGTCGCATAAATGGCCCCTTAGGGTATGTTCACATGGCGTGTTGAGTCTGTTGTTTACAAACGTTTATAGATGAGTGTTTGGATCTGTGTTTCGGACCTTAAACCGACCCAAACCCGCATCTAACAATGTGTAGTGTGATTTACATTGCTTTTAATGTAAAACACGCATCGGTGTTCAGACGAGTGATCGCTGATGCGTGTTTTACTTTCGTCTTTCTGATACGTCTTTCGGATTCATTCAAAGAATTGTCATGTCAGTCTTTGATCAGAAAGACGCAGCAGACACCCTATTTAAAATTACAGGGTGCGTGTCGGCTGCAGCTAAAAGGCATTCAAACATGCATCTGCGTGTTGGATGCGTTTTGGATCCAATTGAACATGTTTTTTTAAAATGCTATTTTTTTGGATCCAAAAATTGAATCCAAAATCCCCCCGTGTGAAAAACCCTAACCTTAGTTTTTTGTTATCAACAACAAACACAGTTCGTAAGCGTTATTATTCTTAATTGAGGCACAAGACTTGGCTTAAAAACGGTTTGTTTTAAAAGGCACTTCTACGTGTAATACTCTTTTTCACTTTCAATTCCCCTTTGGGGGTTTCTCCCCGCTGTTATCTTTCCCCGGAGACTCCCCATTATCCCTTCGTCACTGCTCACTATGTCCACCTTTGTTCTCACAGAGAGGGGTTTCTAGAGTCCACCCCTGGTGGGGATCACGTGGTAAAAAGTAGTTTAAAAGCTTTTAAAACAAATCCTCAAATTTTTACAAGGTCCCCTCGTCACTTCAGTACACAGCACTCACAACTCTCTAATGCTGAAAGAGCAGCCAGGTTATTTAGGCTCAATGACAGGTTACACAACCATGGTACATTTTACACTTTGGGGGAACACACCCATTTTATGGGACCCCAGGCTCCACCCAAAAAATGGTCCCCACAACCCAGTGCCTGAACTTCCGGGCTACTACGGGTTTCCTTTTTTTGGGCCCCCATACTATTTTAATTACCAGTGCTTGGTGCACAAGGTGTTTTTTTTTCAGTGCATCTTTTGAAGTTATCATACCCCTGATGCTATGCCGCGAAGGGGGTTTTTCCTTTTTTATATAGCTTTGTAGGGGTGATTTTTTCTTTAACGATTCTCAGTTTATTTTCCTCTTCAAATGACACTGCGTATGTGTGTCTATGCATTTTTATTTTTCCTCTGTTTTTTAGAGTTAATTATGTTTTTTTTCCCTCCTTTTGTATGATTAATGTTATCCCCCCCCCTCCCTCAGGTGTTTTTCGTATTCTATTAAAGCTTTTGTTCAACATACAATATATCAACATGAGTAAGGACTGTGCTGTAAATTTTTTTTTTTTTAACTGTACATTTTTTTTTTTTCTTTATGAGTGCTAAATTTTTTTTTAAATTTTTTTAATGTTATGAGCAAAATTTAAGTTTTTTTTTTTTAAATTTTTTTTTGGGGGAGCTGGGCTTTTTATTTATTATTTATTTTTAGCGCCATTTATTCCAGGGCGCTGTACATTCAGGAGGGTTTTACATACATAAAAATTTTTAAACAAATCAATGGTGAGAAAAAATGCTAGAAAAACTGATACGAGAGTAAAGGGGCCCCCTGCCCATAAGGGCTTGCAATCTAAAAGGGGGAGGGGGGAGCCCACAAGAAGGTGTGGGGAAAAGACATGTTGGGGGGCCGGGTACGGGTGGGGGGGTTTTTAGTGTGGTTATAGGCTATCCTGAAGAGAGGGGGTTTTCAGGTTGCTTTTGAAACGGTGAAAGTTGGGGAGATTGATGTTTTTGCTTTAAAAGGATTTCCAGAAAAATGGGTGAAGCCGAGGGGGGAAGTTTTTTTGGAGCCCGGTTGTGTGAGGAGCTGATGAAGGGACATAGGAAAAGGGGCCCCCTGTGGGGGAGCGGAGATTATGTGGGAGGTATCTGGAGATTAGGGCAGAGATGTATGGGGGAGAGAGGTTAGGAGAGACTTGTGGTAGGGTTAGTAACTTGAACTGGATTCCCCTGGGCAATGGGGGAGCCAGTGAAGGGTTGACAAGGGGAAGGCGAGGAGTAGCAGGGAGGGGGTGGATAAGACGGGCACCCGAGTTGAGGATGGTTTAAAGGGGGGAGCGAGGTGCGATGGGAGGCCACAAAAAAGGATGTTTCAGTATTCTAGGGGGGGAGATAAACGAAGGCGTGGACAGCTTTTTTTGTAGTGCGGTTTTGGGGAAGGGGGGCGATGCGTGAAATATTTTTCGTGGAGGCGGCAGGCAGGGGGTGAGGGTTTGGGGTATGCGGTTTGAAGGATAAAAGGAGTCAAAGGTTATCCCAAGGGCAGGGGATTGGGAGCGGGTAAAATGCAGCCATTAACAGTGTAAGAGACAGGTGGAGAGTGGAGTGGGACGGTGGAAAGATAGATTTTTTGGTTTTTTATCTACTTTTTTATTTTTTAAGAGATGGGAGGAGAAGGAAATATGGAAAATAGGCAGCCCCGGGAAAGGGAAGAGATTAATATCAGGGACCGGAGAAAATAAAGCTGTGTGTGTCCGGAACAGGGGTTTTTTGAAAAGCCAGTAATGCTAAAAAGCTGACCCAGGCCAAGAGTGAGATAGGAAAGTAGTTGGGCCCAGGAAACCCCGGGGGGGACACCAACAGAGAGCGGGGGGGGAAAAGGAGGGGGTGGTGCAAGGTGAGAGACACTGAATTCCTCAGAGGGGGTATGAGGAGATCCAAAAGGGGGGCCAAGTCATATCCGAGGGAGGAGGGGATTTGTAGCAGATGGAGTGGTAACAGTGTCAAAGGCAGAGGACGGTCTAAAGGAAAGACAAAAAGTGGCTAGTTTTTAGCAGTTCTAGGTCATTGGTGCCCCGGGTTTTGGGCAGTTTCGTGGATGGTTGGGTCGGAAGCCTGATTGGAGTGGGTAAGGAGAGAGTTGGAGGAATGGGGGGACGTTGAAGAAGACATCTTTTCCGGGAGTTTGGGATGAAAAGGGGAAGCAGTGAGAGGGGGACAATAGTTGGACAGTGAGGAGGGGTCGGAGATTTTTTTTAAAGGATGGGGGGGTGATGGTCGCATTTTTAAATGAGGAAGGGAAAACCCCAGAATTAATGAAGATTAAAAAGGGTGGGTGAGGGCGGGAAGAAAACGTGCTGAGGTCTGGGATGGGGGTGGATGGCAGTGGGTCAAGGTTACGGGTGTGAGGTTGGATTTGGACCCCTAAAGAAGAAAGGTTTCGGACTAACAGTGGGAAAGCAGGTTATGGAATTTTTCGCTGGGGACTGTGTCAGGGAAAGGGGTTTGGTTGGTGGCGAGGGTGGAGGTTAGAGGGGGGGCAGGGGGGACTGGGGCAAAAAGCTTTCTTCTGATGAGGTTGATCTTTTTTAAGGGTGAGGGGCAAAACGCCCCGTGATGGAGAATGGGGGGAGGAGGGCGGGGGGGCGTAGGAAGGGGAGTTGAAGGTGTTGAAAAAAATGTTCTGGGGTTTGTGAGACGGGGGGATATGATGATGGTGAAGAAAACCCTTTTTTTGGCGGTAGTGAGTGCAGACTTAAATGTGGTAGCGATTTTTTGTTGAGGTGAAGCGGTGGTGGAGCGGGTTTTTTTTTCCCAGCACATTCAGCTTTTCGGAAGCTGCCCCATTTTTGTTTAATGGGGGTGGTGCCGGGGTTGTTGTTGATGTTGGGGTTTTTCTGTTTGTTGGAGAGGAGCGACGAGTCAAGGGGTGGTGATTGTGTTTTGTAAAAAGCAGTGGCTGTGTCTGGGTCATTAAAATGAGGAATGTAGAAAGGGGTGAAAGGAGTCAGCGGGGGTGCGAGGTTAAGGTTTTGGTTTTTTTCCTGTGGGGGTGTACTAGATGGGAACAGGAGAGCAGGGAGTGGAGATGGTGGAGAAGGTTCAGGTTGTGGTCAGATATGGGGTGGGGGATTTTTTGAGATGTCAGATAGGGGCAGAGGGGGGTTTGAAGATAGGCCCAGGTTTTTGTCCCCGTCTGTGTGGTGGCTCCAGAGGTCCGCTGTGAGGGGCCCAGATGAAGAGCAGAGTGAAAGGAGTTTGTTGGCAGCAAGGGTGTGCATCAACTGGGATGTTAAAATCTCCCATGACAATAGGGGGTGTCGGGGGAAAAAAAAAGTGGAGAAGCCAGGAAGGAATGGGTCAAGGAAAAGGTAGTGGCAGGGCCGGGGGGCGGTAGACCCCCAAACCACTTTTCAGATTGGAGGGGGAGTAGATTTCGGACAGAGTGCACCCAAAGGAGGGGAGGGGGGACGGAAGGTAGAGGTGGAAAAAGGGAACAAAGGGGCAGGTGTCCCCGACAGGAAAGGCCCACACCCCCCCCAATGCTGTTTTTCGGGAGTATGGAAAGTTTTGGAGACCGCCAAAGGAGAAGGGAAAAAGGGGGGGAAATGTCCCCAGGGGTCCCAGGTTTGTTTAAAACCCAAAGGAAGAGAATTTGTGTGAGATGAAATAGGTCATGGGATTAGGGGAGTTTGTTTTCAGTTCTCCTTTTTTATCCTTTTCCTATTGGACTTTCCAAATAGAGATAGGAGCTGTTTTTTATGTATAATTTCCAATATGGAGCATTTTGAAAGCTGTTTTGAAAACCATTACAATAGGTGCCCTTTGCGAAGATTCGGCCCCCTTGAACTTTTAACCTTTTACCCCCATTTTTAGGCTTCAAACTAAAGATATAAAATTGAATTTTTTTTTGGAAGAAAACAACAAAATGGGGGAACCAATTTGGAAGTGGGGAACGAAATGTAAATGGATATTTTAAAAATTTTGTAAAAAATAAAAAAAATGAAAAAAGGGGGGGGTGACACATTTTTTCGGCCCCTTTACTTTCAGTGCAGCAAAAATCACTACAGAAAGTTCGTGAGGTTTTTGAATGTTTCCCCGTTTTGTTCAAAAAGACTGATGAGGAAAATATAATCCACCTGTGGTAATTAAAATCTCGGTATAAATGCACCTGCTCATATAGTCTCAGGGTTTTGTTTAAAGCGCGAAGCATCATGAAGACCAAGGAACACACCAGGGATTCCTGATACTGTTGTGGGAAGTTTAAAAACCGGATTTGGATACAAAAAAATTTCCCAAGCTCAAACATCCTAAGAAGCCTGGCAAGCGATCATATTGGAAAGGAAAGAGTATCGACCACTCAAATCTACCAGACCCCGCCATCCTCTAAACTTTCATCTCAAAAAAGGAGAAAATGTCAGAATGCAGCCAAGGGCCCATGATCACTATGGATGAACGCAGGATTACAGCTGAGGTGGGAGGTCTGTCCATAGGACAACAATCAGTCGTACACTCCCCAAAACTGGCCTTTTTGGAAGAGTGGCAAGAAGAAAGCCATTTCTCAAAGATATCCATAAAAAGTCTTTTCTAAATTTTGCCACAACCACCTTTGAGACACCCAAAAATGTGGAAAGAAAGGCCTGGTCCCGATGAAACCAAAATCCAACTTTTTGGCCCCAATGCAAAAAAAATATGTTTTGGCGTAAAAGCAACACAGCTCATCACCCCTAACACCCAAACCTGTTCACAAATAAACGTATCCAGGTGTTTTTGAATGGCCAATTCAAAGTCCCCGACCCGAAAAACAATCGAGAATCGTGGAAAAGCGAAAAAAGCGTTCACAAACGCTCTCCACAACCCACGAGCTCCACTGTTTCCCCCGGAAGAATGGACAAGAATTTCAGTCTCTCGATTGCAAAAAAAGAGAGCCCTCCCCAAGCGCTTGCAGCTGTAATCGCAGCAAAAGGTGGAGCACAAAGTATTTACTTCAGGGGGGCCGAAAAATTTTACATGCCCCCCCTTTTCAGTTATGTTTTTTTTTTTTTACAAAAGTTTAAATACCAATAAATTTTTTGTTCCACTTCACAATTGTTCCCATTGTTGATTCGTCACAAAAAAATTAAAAATTTTATATCTTGTTTTAAGCCCTTTAAATTGGCAAAAAAAGGGTTTTTAAAAATTCAAGGGGGGGGAAAAACTTTCGCAATGCACTGTAAAGTATTAAGGGACTGGGGGTTTTTAATTTTTTTTTGTTTTTGTGCACAAAGGGCAGGAATTCTCCACTGCCATGTTTCTAGCCACAAACTTTTTACATAAACACATAATAAATGCAAAATAATTTCATGTCAGGGTTGATGTAAAAATTGACTGTAGTGGGTTTGTGCATCTGTTATGTCTAGATCCAGTTACAATATAGCGGGGAAAACTAGTTAGTCCCTCCCCGTGGAGGGCAGGGGGACCCCTTTAAAGGTGTGCTATGGAGATGGGAAACCAGAGGTAAAAAGGTTTTTGATGGTTAGGCCCGTGGTGAAAAAAATTTTGTTTTTGCTGCAGAGAAGGGGCAAATATTTGAAATCAAGAGCAGGGGTGGTGCTGAGGGGTTGATAATGGGAAGGGTAGGGTGTGTCATGTAGACTGTCAATGAGCATGGGGGGTCAGCCTGTTTGGTTAGCTTGAGAAGTTGTTGGGGTTTTTTTGAGATAATCAGCCCAAAAATATACCCGTTTGAAGAGTCAGGGTTTAAACTAAAAAAGGGTCCACTTTTGGTCCTTAGAGGGGTGGTGACAAAAGGGGACTCAATTAATGGACCAAGCATTGTATAGTGAGATTTTCCCATGGACGTTTATCCCAACAAAACCTAGTAATACAGGATACTTGAAAGGCCCCCGTTCCCCCACGGCTTATTTCCACGTATTTTGGCGCCGTACTCTGCGCCGGGATTTTTTCGGTTTATACGGGCCAATCGCGGCAGCAATTACGGTAAACCACTTTCCCCCCATTGAGAACAGTGGAATCCGTCGCTCCTCCCCGCTCGGCGAATCCGCCGCGGGGGGGGGAAAAGTGACATGCATATTATTTTTTGGGGCGTCCCCGTAAAAAAGCATTTTTCTATGGGGCCCCGGGAGCGGCGCCCCCGCCGCGCTCCGGCCCCCCCCCCCGTCCCCCCCCCCTTATTCACGGGGGATTTTTTGCGCTCAATACGGCGCAAAAAACCGTCGGAATAAGGCGTGTGAACACGGCCAAAAGGGAGTAAACTGACATAAAGAATTGATTTAGAAAAAAGACGGTATCTAAAAAGAAAAAGAGTAATTGAAAAAAAATAAAATCAGGAAAATGGTACCAGTATGGTCCTGTGTGAAGAAACACAGGTAGAAAAGAAAGATGTACATGAACCGACTGACTTTTAAAACTTTATAATGAATGACACATTTTTTGTAATTTTAAGAAAAATGCACCACCTTTTGTGAAAAAAAGCTGCGTGTCTTTTTGCATGTTTTTAAGAATGGCAACCAACCAAAATTGCTTTTTTTTTAATATATATATATTAAAAATAAATAATATAATTATATATAATAATATATATATATAATATATTAATATATAATATAATAATAAATATAATCAGTCAAGTCACAAAAAACGTTTTTTTGCTTTCTGGGAAAAGGGGGGTTTACAGAGTTGCAATAAGGGATTATTAGTGTCTCTTAGGCCAATTGTGGCGGTGTTTCTAAAACTGTGCAGTTTGTGAACTGTTTGTGTACTACTGTAGTGAGTGTATCAAGAGTGTGCAAATGGCACCCCTTGTAAAGCAAAGTAAAAAAATATGGAGCCCCCC
>JAODAL010073529.1:0-14705 GCA_025379985.1 Phyllomedusa bahiana
CTAGCTTTCTCTCTCTGAATAGCATATTTTGCTTTCCTGACCTTGTGCCTGCCTTTCTGATATCTGTTTATTGCCTGTTGATTTTGTACCTTTTCTACTCTCTCTGGTACTGACTCATTTTCGCCTGAGTTTTCTATATTGTGTTTTGTCCGTCTTATCTGTTTTGTGTTTGCACATACACAGGGTAGGGTCCCCCACCCAGGTTTCACTGGCCGCTTAAGGTCTGGTCGGTAAACGGGCCTCTGGACGCACTGTCTGTCTGTCTGTATCTGTTCATCTTCTCTGGGGGCTGCTTTCAAACAGCTATTCTTTTTAGAACTAGTTTGCTCTGGCCGCTCAGTCTGTCTTTGGGGTGATGTCACTTCCTGCTCTCTGCTCAATTCAGATAACAGAATATGGTCTGGTATGCAGGTTACCATAGAAACCTGTATGCATTAAGAGCACATCAAAAGCTCTTATCTTATGACTAAAGTAAAATCTATTGACCCGTGTATTTAGAAAAAATCTTTTTTTAACTGTCCCTTCATTCAAAAGCTTATTTTTGTAGGTAGAAAACCCCTTTAAAGATCATTGAAATCAGTAATTAATTTGCAGATGGTTTGGGAAATTTTATGAAATATTTATTTTTACATCAGCTGTCTTGCAGTGGCCGCGACCAGTTGGACTTCGAGCCATACAACGCTTTCTGGGGTTCGCCAACTATTACCGGCAATTTATTCCCCACTTCTCTACCTTGGTGGCTCCCATTGTGGCCCTGACTAAGAAGAAGGCCAATCCGAGATGTTGGTCGCCGGCGGCAGAGAAAGCTTTTTCCAAGTTAAAGACAGCCTTCTCCTCTGCCGCCCCCATCCTGTCTCGCCCGGATTCTGAGAAGCCTTTTGCGTTGGAGGTGGATGCTTCTTCCGTGGGGGCAGGGGCAGTCCTCACTCAGAAGGGGCCTAAGGGGAAGACACTCACTTGTGGGTTCTTCTCCAAGACTTTTTCGCCAGCCGAGAAGAATTATGCCATCAGGGAACGGGAGCTGCTTGCCATCAAGATGGCCCTGGAGGAATGGCGTCATCTCTTGGAGGGAGCCCGTCATCCATTTGATGTGTACACCGATCACAAGAACCTCCAGTACCTCCAGTCAGCTCAGCACCTTAACCCCCGTCAAGCCCGGTGGTCTCTCTTCTTCTCTCGCTTTGACTTTCGGATTCACTGCGGAGAGGATCGTCAAGGCCGATGCTCTCTTCTGCGCATCGGACATCATTGGGGAGGAACCTGGGCCACAGCACATTATACCCCCAGAATGTTTGGTCCACGCGGCTCCCGTGCACCTCCCACGGATTCCTCCGGGCAAAACGTATGTGTGCCCGGCCCTTTGGAAAAGAGTCCTAAGATGGGGACATGGCTCATTGTTGGCAGGGCATCCGGTTTCCGGAGGTCGAATCAGCTGATCTCGCGGTTCTACTGGTGGCCAGACCTTGCCAAGGACACAAGAGAATTTGTGGAGGCTTGCACCACCTGTGTCCGCGACAAGACTCCTTGCCATAGTCCGATTGGTTTACTGCTACCTTTGCCTACTCCCAGTTCTCCATGGACACATGTGGCGATGGATTTCATCACCGACCTCCCTCCCTCTTCCGGCAATACTAGCATTTGGGTAGTCACGGATCGCTTTTCAAAAATGTTGCACTTTGTTCCATTGCCCGGGCTACCATCTGCTCTTCATCTCGCCACCCTCTTTTTTTGAGCACATTTTCTGTCTGCACGGATTACCACAACACATTGTTTTGGACCGGGGGGTCCAATTTGTTTCCAGATTCTGGCGAGCACTCTGCTACCAGCTACAAGTGAAGTTGGACTTCGCCTCCGCATATCACCCGCAGTCGAACGGTCAGGTGGAGAGTGTTAACCAAGTCCTGGGCAGTTATTTACGCCACTTTGTCTTGGCCTGTCAGGATGTTTGGTCCAGCTTACTGCCCTGGGCAGAGTTTTAATACAACTCCTTGGATTCGGGGTCTGCCGGCGCTTCCCCCTTCTATGTGGTCAACAGACAGCATCCCCGCCCACCACTCCCTTTGGCCTCATCCTCCGAGGTACCCGCAGTGGAGTCCCTAGTACGGGATATGGCAACTATCTGGGAACAGACTCGTCAGTCCCTACAGCAAGCAGCGGTCTGCATGATGAACCAGGCGGACAAGAAGAGGAGACTGGCACCGACCTTTGCTCCAGGTGACAAAGTGTGGCTGTCTGCCAAATACATCCAGTTTAAGATACCCAGCTACAAGATAGGTCCTCGGTTCCTGGGGCCATTTGAGGTCTTAGAGCGTATTAACCCAGTGGCCTATAAGCTCCGGCTTCCACCTTCCATGCGGATCCCGAATTCATTCCATGTCGCGCTGCTGAAGCCCTTGGTGCTGAACCGCTTCTCTCGAAAGGTCGTCCTCCCTTCGCCTGCTGCCGAAGCTTCCAACGTGTTCGCTGTAAAGGAAATCCTGGCCATGAAGTCTGTCAGGGGGAGACGACATTTTCTCATCGACTGGAAGGGATTCGGTCCGGAGGAAAGATTTTGGGAGCTGGAGGAGAACATTTTGGACCATGACCTGGTGCTGAAATTTCTCAGTTCTAGGAGGAGGGGGAGGCCTAAGAGGGGGGGAGGGGGGGGACTGTTACGAGCCGTCCCGCAGCCCATGGGTCAGGCTGTGGGCGCATTCGCCCGCCTGCACCCATGCACTCCTGCTTTCTCGCGGTCCCCTGCCGGTAATTGGTTGATTGCCGGACGCTGACCCTATATATTGGTAACGCCTCCAGCACATCCCCGCTGGATCTTTAGTGCCTGTTGCCTTCAGAGAAAGCGTCTATTCTAGTCTTGTCCTAATCTCTGTGTACCGAACCTTCACGCCTACATCCTACGACCACGAACCTTTGCCGCCTGTCCTGACCTTACCGCCTGTCCCCAACTACGAGCTTGCCTTACGATTTTGTACCACGCTATTGCTCGGCTGCCACCGCAAGCAAGTCAAGTCAGGGGTAGCGAGCTGGTAGAATCTCAGTTTGGTGCAGATAGCACACTTGTATGATAGTTTGTTGAAAACTACAATTGCTAGTCCTACTGGGTAGTTGTAAATCCCTGGTACTGAAGGAAGAACACTGTTGATTTGGTTTTATGGTTATTCTACCAGACCGCATTTCACAGATATTCAATAGAAACAATTCTGTTTCTAATCCTAGTTGGCTGTTGGAAATTAGAGGGATTTAAGAATAGCTGTGATTTGCCATCTTTCAATAAGAGACTGTCAAAAACTCTTCCATACTTTTTTTAATTTTTATCTTTCTGAACATGGAGCGAAATGCAGGTGGTGAGTGAGCAAAGAGGGGTGTAGGACATGGAGGTAGAGGTACGAGAAAAGGTGCTCATTCCACTGCTGGCAGCAACACGCAAGCCAGCGGATCGTCAGTTGCAGGACCGTCAGGCCTGTCATCGCTGGGTCGGCGCCCTGTGAATCTCAGTAACGAACAGTGTCGCCAATCTGCTCTTCAGTGGTTAATGCAACCTGCATCCAGCAGTCTTACCTCCTTGTCCTCCCAGTCACGGCCACAAATGTCGTCATCATCAACGTCAGCATCCATACAACATGAAGCAAAGGCAGCCCAAATGTCAACTCGTGTACCCACCACTGTGGATAATCCATTTTCTGAAGACCTCTTTGTTGACAAAATGCGGTTGGGGTCAAAAGGCATTTTTAAAAGATCAAGAAGCCAAAGAGGATGATATTGTCTGCTCTGACTCCCAATTGCTGATGCCATCAGAGGAGGAGAAGGAAGTCGGTCAATCAGGAAAAATCTTAGGTGTTTAACCACCACCAACATACCTAGTCACATGCAGCGAACAATTTGGAAATGGAGGAAAAAGCCACACGATCCCGGGGCTTCCAACCCCAGTCACACCCTCTTCTCCCCCTCCTCCTCCTCCACCACCACGACCGCTTTTCCTCAGCTGCCCATTCTCTCAGAGTCATGATCAAGGATCACCTCCGTTTCAGCCTCCACGTCGCCCGAGTCCCCACTGCACCACCAACCCCATTTTCCCCCTTCCCCTTCCACCATTTTGACCTGCACGCGCACAGCGGCCATCTAGCAGCCAGCCTTCTTCTACCAGGTTTGGGAGCAAAAAAAATCTTTAACCCAAAACCCTCCCAAAGCCCAAAAACCTGAAAGCGGCATTGCCATTTTGGCCTTGGGAAAAGTTTTCCTTTCCTCGGACACTGTGGTTCCGCTCCATCATTCCTTTCCTGCCCCCAAAAACCCGATGCCTAGCAGGGATTCTTTCCAGAAAACCGCCCTTCCCGGCCAGCCCGGTCCCTCTAAATTTTCAAGCGCGTTGTCTGCATCTGTGTCCAGCAAACCCTGACCACCAAACTGGACAGTAAGCCCCGGCCAAGGCCCAATCTCGTGACGCTCACTGGGTGACTGGGTGGATGTCTCTGTGGATCGGTGGCTCTAGGCTGGCGAACGCCTTCAAAACCCCAGGGATGGTGCAGGGGTTCTTTCCCCCAAGGGCCACGGGACCACACTTTCCCATAAAACCACAGTGTTGAAATTTAAACTGTCTTTGGGACCGCAACCACAGGTAGGACGTGGACAGCTCTTTCAAAAAGACCAGCACTGGCTGGGGGACAAGAACCTTTTTGCGCAAGGGGTTGCGATAACGGTTGAAACTCCTGGGCCCTTAAGTCTTTGGCTGGGGCACCCTTTCCCCCTGGCAAACGCATGAACCTCGTTTTCCAAAATTTGTAAAGCGCTCCCCCGGTTTTGGACTGCCTGCTGAGGGAAAGGGTCGAGGTCTAGCTCACATTCCGCCGTTCGCACCCTGCTTTGTCCCGCCTGGCTGCATTGCAGCTCGCTCGGCCCCCCGTCAACTGTCCCAATTGTTGGAACATGCTGGAATTCCACCCTCCACATGCTCCAACGATTGTGGCAGCAGCGCAATGACAACACGCAGTACGAAGTGACACCTGGCCTGACAAGCAGCGATGTGGACCTCGGGGTGTTGAGCCACCAAGAGTGGAGGCAGGTAAAAGAGCTCTGCACCATCCTTGCCAGTTTTGAAGAAGCCACCAAAATGGTCAGTGCGGACAATGCCCTTGTCAGCATGAGTATTATGACCACTGCAGAACATCTCACCCTCCAGTCTGCCTGCTTCCACTCTGTTTAATATCCCTTGGTATGACCACTGCAAAAACTTTCTCACCCCCCAGTCTGCCTGCTTCCACCCCTTTTTTTAAATATCCCTTGGATGACCACTGCAGAACATCTCACCCTCCAGCCCTGCCTGCTTTCCACTCTGTTTAATACCCCTTTGGGAAATGACCACTGCAGAACATCTCACCCTCCAGTCTGCCTGCTTCCACTCTGTTTAATATCCCTTGGTATGACCACTGCAGAACATCTCACCCTCCAGTCTACCTGCTTCCACTCTGTTTAATATCCCTTGATATGACCACTGCAGAACATCTCACCCTCCAGTCTGCCTGCTTCCACTTTGTTTAATATCCCTTGGGATGATTATGTCTTAATACAACTGTACCTTCCTGTCCCGATCCCCTGCTGTGTGTGTTTGTTTTTTAGTCTACCATCTTCACTTCAATGTGCCTTGTATCCTCTCCCACCCCCCCCCTTGTTAATTACCTGCCCCAAAACCCCACCCCCTCTTGTTTGATCCTGGTAAGCAGAATTGGGTTTTAATTCAGTATATAAGTCCTTGTAGTGGGTCAAAATCTTGACCTTGGTCAGATCGGGGCCACTTTTCAAAGTACAGGGCCAATTTGTAAGTACAAGGATGAAATTAAAATCAGAATTTAAACCAGGATTAAACAAGGATTGCTAAAGTAACAGCTACTTTTCCTTTCCTCTCCCATTTACAACCTCACAGCCTGCCACAGTCACTGACCTTTGCTTTTCCTGCCCCTCCATCATCTCAACCTCCAATTCCTGAAACTAATTGCCTACCCCCATACCTCCTCTGCTGGGCAATGAGCTCTTCATCTCCCCCTGCATTTTACCCTCTCATCTGTCTGCCTGCCACCAACCTGTTTCCCCCTATCAATGCCTTCCTCCCCAAACAGACCCAACCGACTTACTGTCTATCCTACCCCACCAAATTAACCCTCCCCTCTGCTCCTTTTAAAGCCGCTGGGGATATATCCCCAAACCCAGGGCCACCTTCAGCACATCCCCACTATTGCATCTCCAACTGCTAGCAGACCCGTTTCTGCAAACTCCCGTAACCCTGCAAACTTGAAAATTATCCCCTTGAGCCCTCCTTCACCCCTTTCTCTCTGGAGCTCTCTGGAACACACGATCTGTATGCAACAAACTCTCCTACATACATACCTCTTTATATCACAAAACCATAAATTCCCTTGGTCTGACGGAAACCTGGCTGACCGCCCCTCTGACACAGTCTTTTCCTTTTGCGCTCTCCTTTGGTGGTCTCCAACTTACCCATACTCCCCGCCCTGCAACAACATGGCGGAGGTGTTGGCCTTCTCCTGTCAGACACCTGTTCCTTTTCCCCCACTCCCTGGGCCTACCTTCTCTCAACCTCCCCTCCTTTGAGTGCACTCTGTCCACATCTACGCCCCCTCCAATCTCCAAGTAGGGTCATCAACCGACCCCCAGGCCCCCCTGCCCACCGCCCTTCCTTGACCATTTCGCCTCCTGGCTTCTCCACTTTCTTTCCACTGATATCCCCACAAATCATAATGGTGACTTTAACCTCCCCATTGACACACTCCACTCTGCTGCCAGCAAACTCCTCTCACACTCCTCTTCCTTTGGGCCTTCCCATTTGGACCTCTGGAGCCACTCATAAAGAGGACACACACTGGACCTAGTCTTCACCCCCCCTCTGCCCCATATCTGACTTCTCTAACTCTCCACACCCTATATCTGACCACAACCTGCTTACCTTCTCCACCATCTCCACCCCACCTGCTCCTCCTGTCTCACATCTAGTACACCCACGCAGGAACCTACAAAACCTTAACCCTCACACTCTCCTGACTCTCTTGAAACCTCTCTCTACCAAAATCCACATTGATGACCCTGACACAGCCACTGTTTTTCTACAACCACACAATCTCCTCCACACTCGTTTTTGGTCGCCCCTCTCACACACAACAGAACCCGCAAAATCAACAGACAACCATGGCACACAGACCCACTAAACAGCTAGGCGAGCTTCCAAATTGCGAACGCCGCGGAAGAAAACCCGCTCCACCATTGACTTCACCTCATACAAACAATCGCTAAAACCCATTTAAGTCTGCACTCACCTCAGCCAAACAGGACTACTTCACCAATCTCATGTCCTCTCTGTCTCACAACCCCAGACAACTTTTAACACCTTAAACTCTCTCCTCCGTCCACCAGCACCCCTCCCCCACACCTCCTTTCAGCAGACGATTTTGGGGCCACCCACTTTCTAAACAAGAACAATCTCATCAGAAAAAGCTTCACCTCATTGTCCCCCTTCGCCCACTTCCATGCCTGCACAGTCCCCACCACCACCCCTTCTACCTTCACCCCACACTTCTCCCCTAACTTGCTTCTGCAGTGTCACTCATGACAAGCCCCCTCCTCTCTACTCTCCAAATCCAACCTCACTACCTGTAACCTTGATCCATTGCCATCTCACCTCATCCCTGACCTATTGGCTGTCATCATCCCAGCCCTTGCCCATCTCTTCAACCTATCACAAACCTCTGGCATTTTTCCCCTTTCTCCTTTAAACATGCGACCATCACACCCATCCTTAAGAACCAACTCTTAAACCCCTCTTGTCTGCCCAACTATCGCCCCATCTCACTGCTTCCATTTGCTTCAAACTCCTCGAGCAGCAGGTCCATCTTCAACTGTCCCCCCACGTCCTCCAACCTTCTTCTTGACCCACTGCAATCTGGTTTCCGTCCCATCACTCTAATGAAACCGCCATAACCAAGGTCACAAATGACCTATTAACCACTAAAGCCTCACGTCACTACTCGATCCTTCTCCCATTAGACCTGTCCACTGCCTTTGACACTGTCGCCCAAATCCCCTCCTCTACAAATCCTCTCCTCCCTCGGCATCATGGACTCAGCCCTTTCCTGATCTCCTCGTACCTCTCTGATCGGACGTTCACGTTTTCTCATTCCTTGGCTCCACCTCATCCCCTCGACCTCTCTCTTTTTGGTGTCCCCCAAGGGTCAGTCCTGGGCCCACTACTCTTCTCTCTTTAAAACTCTTGGCCTGGGTCCAGCTCATAGCATCAAAAAACGGCTTTCAATACCACCTTTTAATGCGAGACACCCAACTTTTCATCTCCGGCCCTGACATCAACTCTTTACTGTCCAAGATCCCAGATTGTCTGTCATCCATATCCTCTTTCTTCTCCTCCCTCTTCTAAAACTTAATGTAAAAGAAAAAAATTTCATTATCTTTCCACCCTCCCACCCATCCCTCCAACCCCCTTTATCTCTCTATTAACAGTCAACGGCTCCACACTCTCACCAGTCCCACAAGTCCCTGCCTCGGGAAAACCCTTGATTTCCGTTTTTGTCCTTCAAACCACACATCCAACCCTCACCCCGCCTCCCCGCCTCCACCTGAAAAATATTTCACGAATCCCTCATTCCTCAACCCTGACACTACAAAATGCGGTCCAGCCCTTGTCCCTCTCCCGCCTAGACACTGTAACATCCTTCACTGGGCCCCCCCGTCTAGCACTCTTGCTCCCCTTCAATCCATCATCAACTCTGCCGCCCTCTTATCCACCTCTCTCTTTGCTACTCCCCTGCCTCTCCCCTCTGCCAATCCCTTCACTGGGTTCCCATTGCCCACGAATTCACTTCAAGTTGCTAACCATGACCTACAAGGCTCTCCATAACCTCTCCCCTCCGTACATATCTGCCCTAATCTCCAGATACTCCCCCTCATGCAATCTCCCCCCTCCTCACAGGACCTTCTTCTCTGCTCTCCCCCTATCACTCTTCACACAACCGTCTCCAAAATTTCTCCCCGTGCTTCCCCCACACTCTGGAACTCACTGCCCCAATACATCAGACTCTCCCCCAATTTCACCAGCTTCAAAAGCACCCTGAAAACCCATCTCTTTTAGGATAGCCAAAAAACTAAGTACCCCTTCTGTCACCCCCCAAACCCCTCCACAAACATGTCTGCCCCCACCTTCCCGTCCTCCTTTCCCCCATCCTTGTAGATTGTAAGCCTTCGCAGGCAGGGTTTCTCTCTCCATCTGTGCCAGTTTTATTGTCACATACTGTCAGCATTGAACTTTTTTTGACTTATGTTATTTGTAACCCTCTTGAATGTACAGCGCCCTGGAAATTAATGGCACTCCCAAAAAATAAATAAAAAAATAATAAAAAATAATAATAATCTAGTTCTGGAATGAAACATTGGACACCTGAACCAGCAGGTCCCCACCAGCGACGAGAGGAGAACGGACCACAGATGCGGACAAAAAGAGCCTTTCTCTCCGTCGAATCCAGAAGGCCTAAACAGTTTCACAACTTTTACGGTCTTCATTAGGCAGGTGGTTCGGGTTCTAGGGCTAGTGCAAGGCGGTGCCTCAGCTCTCAGGGTACAGCATCTGAGGCAAGTCAGGGCTGTGTTGAAGCTGAGGCAGAGGAAGCGGAGGAGAATGTGGATGAGGTATTCCTGGACACCGACGTTACCGATGTCCCTGCCTTGGAAAGAGGTTGGCACGGATTTGAGGCGGAGGAGGAAGATGAGGAAGATCAGTTTTCTAGTGCCCCTCGACCCAAATACTTTGGAAATCAAGGCTCCATCTCTCACATGAGTGCTTGAATGCTCCATTTCCTCCAACAAGATCCTCGCATTAAGGCCATCAAACTGAACAAAAGTTACTGAGTGGCAACCCTCCTCGATCCCCATTACAAAGCAAAACTTGGCACTTTCCTTCCACCCACCCAAATAGAGAAATAAAAAAGCAGGAATTGGAGACTGTGCTGATTGATCAACTGGAGACATCCTTGCGTCTTTTCCCCTTTTACGTCTTCAAATTTCAACGGTGAAACAAAGTCAGTAACGTGACAGCAGTAGAGTGCCAATTAGCCGTAGCAGCAGCAGGCATTGTGGCAGAAGCCTAATGGGTTGACCTCGGCAATCCTTATTTACCACCTCAGCAACGCAAAGTAATGCAGGGCCCTACATACAACACAAAGAGACCGGCTTAAGATCATGGTGCAAAGACAATCTGCGTCTCAACACTGATGTTTTTTGGATATTTTCCGGACCCAATCGACTTTTTGGGTATCCAAAATGGATGAATGGCCCCAGCCGCTCGCCACGCCATAGAGGTGTTGTCCTGCCCCGCAGCCAGCGTCATATCTGAGTGGACCTTCAGACAGCGGAGGAGTCATTACAAACAAACGCATCCGGGTGTCTACAGATGAGGTTGATCGATTGACTTTCTTCAAGATGAATCAGGCATGGATCGCTGATGATGTTTGTGGCCCCAATTGGCCGAGGTCACAGATTAGTTTTCCGTCTACTTTTACATTCCTCTTCAAACAGAAATGGGTTTCCCTTTAAAAAAAAATGTAAATGATCATTTCCTTACTGCATTTTTATTCTCGTTTTCCAAAAGGTCATTTTGCTGGTTTTGCGGTGAGGAGACTGTAAAAGACACCAATTGTACAAGGTTTCATGAAAAAAACATATTCCATTTACTCACTTCATCTTCAAAATTTTTCCCACTGTAAAAGGTTTTGGGGTCATGGGGCTGTGAGATACAGCTATACTCAAGGTACTTTGGAACAGAAATGTGGCTTCTAAGTGGCATTTCTCCCTCAAAATTTTTAACAGTGGCTGAAAAGTAATTTTTATAATTTTTTTGGTCATGCTTGCTGTGAAATGCAGCTATACAAAAGGGCCAACTTTACAAAATGGGGGTTTCAACATACATTTTGTTTTTCACAAAATTTTCAAAGTGGCCAAAGGGTCTGATTTGAATTTTTGGGGCATGTTGCTGTGAAATACAGCTATACTACAGGGTTTTATTTGTAAAAAAATGGGTTTCTAACAACTTTGTTCTTCACAATTGTCAACAGTGGCTGAAGGGTCATGTTTTGAATTGTATGAGGCATGGTGCTGTCAAAAACAGGAATAGGTAGGACACATATTTCAAAATGACTTGTTTTTGCAAGATCTTTAACATAGCTAGCAATCCTTGTAATGAGACAACTAGAGATGCGCGAATGTCTAAAAAATTCGATTCGGTCACTTCGCCGAATTTTCCGACAAAAATAAATTCGGTCCGAATTACTTCGGGACGAATTGTGTTAAAAAAGCAGCATTTCCAGCTGCACAGATCCTGCAGGTGCTGTAGAACGTTGTGCCATGCTTAAATATGCAGAGGGAGCTTGGTTTTGGTCCTTTATACAATGTTTGTTTTTTTGTATGACACGCAGATGACCTGCCGCCGCTCTTAGAATCGCTTCACTAAAAAAATTCCCTGGGCACTTAAGAGGGCAAAACTGACCAAAAAACTGAAGTGTGAATGTAGCCTGATAAAGTCATGCCAGCGAAAGCTGGAAAAAAGCAAGCTGAGAGCTCAGGGGGCAACATTATGCAGAAGTGGAGGTACGGGGCAGCCACAGCACATGAAATCAGGCAGTGGCACAATGACATTCTGGAGTCGGCAAAACAGGAGGAATCCACAGAATGGCACAATGACTGAGAGCGGAGGTCACGGTGGCAGCAGCATGAAGTCAGGCAGTGGCACAATCACATTCTGGAGGTGGCAAAACAGGAGGAAGCCACAGAATGGCACAATGACTGAGAGCAAAGGGCACGGCGGCAAACAGTATGAGGTCAGGCAGTGGCACAATTGACATTCTGGATGTGCAAAAACAGGAGGAAGCCACAGAATGGCACAATGACTGAGAGCGGAGGTCACGCGGCAGCAGCATGAGGTCAGCAGTGGGACAAAGACATTCTGGAGGTGGCAAAACAGGAGGAAGCCACAGAATGGCACAAGAATGAGAGCAGAGGTCACGGCGGCAGCAGCATGAGGTCAGGCAGTGGCACAATGACATTATGGAGGTGGAAAAACAGGAGGAAGCCACAGAATGGCACAATGACTGAGAGCGGAGGTCACGGCGGGAGCAGCATGAGCAGGCAGTGGCACTATGACATTCTGGAGGGGGCAAAACATATTTGGCCACAGTTTTGGCACAATGACACAGTGTGGAGGGCACAGCAGGAGTCACAGCAGCAGCATGAGGTCAGAGAGTGGCACAATGACTTCGGAGGTGGCAAAACAGGAGGAAGCCACAGAGTGGCACAATGACTGAGAGCGGAGGCCCACGGCGGCAGCGCATGAAGGTCAGGCAGGGGCACAATGACACAGTGTGGAGGAAAATGGCAGCAGCCACAGCAGCAGCATGAGGTCAGACAGTGGCACAATGACAAATTCTGGAGGTGGCAAAAAAGGAGTAGGCACAGAGTGGCAAAATGACAGAGATTTGAGGTGAGGGCGGCAGGAGCAACAGCATGGGGTCAGAGAGTGGCACAAGGGACACAGTGTGGGATGTCACGGCAACAGCAACAGCAGCAGCAGCATGAGCATAGAGTGGCACAATGACAGAGTGTTGAGGTGGGTGGAAATACCATCCCTGGTAAAGATGGTGGTAGGCAAAATGGAGAAACTGGCAGCAGATGTGGGCATCAGGCGGGTGGAGGCATCAGAATAGTGGCTGAGGCAGGGGAGTTTTGAACCCAGACTGAAAGCCTAAGTCATTGATGTGTGGAAATCCTGGCCGATCCACGCCTGAAATTCATCTTGACAAAGGTCAGTCGTTCCACATTTCCCGTGGACAACGGGTTCTCCTTGGGGTAACGATGGCCCCCGCCGCACTGAAAAACCCGCTCTGAAGCCCACATACTGGCCGGCAGGACAGCTTCTCCACTGCAAACTCTGCAAGTTGCGGCCACACATCCAGTTTGTCCAAGTAGGCCACAACCTGTTGGTTCAGGGACTGCTCCAGGTCCTGCTGCTGCTGCTGCTGCTGCTGGCGACTGTGCCACGGTGCTTGGGGGTCATCTGCCTCGTCTTCCTCATCTCCATCCACCTCCTCCAGCTGCTCCTGCTCCTACTCTCTTGTCACCTGGGTAGAAAATCCACTCATTTCACCAGACAATGCTTCTGCTCCAATGTCCTCCTCCTCCTCCTCCATTTCAGTCCCCACCGGACTCATGTGGCCACGAATGTAGTCGCCACGTCTCCAGTCCCCTGCCCAGACAGATTTTTCAGCATCTGTTCCAGGACATGAGCAGTGGAATGACGTTATTCATCCCGTAGTCCTGGCGACTGACAAATGGCCTCAACAAACGGCAGGTGTCATGCATGAGCTGCCACTGGCTGACATCAAAGTTACACAGGGGAGTACTTCTGTCTGCCTGGATCATCAAAAAATCGTTAATGGCCTTTTCTGTTCATCCCAGTCGGTCCAACATGCGCAGGCTGGAATTCCAGCGGGCGGACACAGCGCATATCAGAGTGTGTTGGGGGAGGCCGTTCTGCCGCTGAAAACTCGAGGAGGGTGTTCCTGGCTTTGTACGAATGGATAAAGTGCATGCACAGTTTTCCTGGCCATTTTCAGAATGTTCTGAAGATCGGTGGAAGACTCAGGAACCTTTTCACAACCAGATTGAACACGTGCCCATGCAGGGCGCATGGACCATCCCTCCTCGGTGCAGCGCGTGACACCATGTTCCCCATTGTCCGTCACCATGGTTCCGAATTGCAGTTGGCACGGAGAAAGCCCCCACATCGATTTCTTGTTGCATGAAGTGGAGCAGTTCCTCCCCTGTGTGACTTCGTTCGCCGAGGCAAGCCAGGTGTAGAACTGCGTGACACCGCTGTGCCCTACACATGTGGTATGATGGAGCAGTAAATTGTGGAGGCTGAGATGGTGGGGTGGTGGAGGAGGAGAGGCGGACATTGGCGCAGGTGCAGCAGTTTTCAACGTGGAGGAGAAACGGCGTCTCCTGTCCAAGTTGTTGGTGTGCCTGGGCAGGAAGCACATTCCCCCAGTGGGCCGTAAAGGACATGTACGGGACCTGACCGTAGTTACAGCTCCAAGACGTCCGCGCTGCCATCACCTTGGAACAACCGATAAACTCAAGGGCTGACCCACCTTCTGTTCACATATTTTTGAAGTGCTGGTACTGCCTTTTTGGAAAAGAATTACGGCTTGGAACTCTCCATCTCGACTCAGCACAAGCCATTAGTTCTCAAATGGTTGCAGAGTCCCCCCATTTGAAAGGGAGGGGCTGCAATACCAACAACTTTGGACAGGAGCACGGTCAAGCTGCTGCACCTTAGGATGGTTGGACGCATACTGTTGTCTCTTAGTGTCTTAGCAAAGAACTGCTACACCGCCGAGTAGCTGATTTTACCGCCAACGCTCCGCACTGAGTGACTACTGCTGCCGCTGCCTCGCTGAGCCCCTGTGCCGGTACTTTGTTGGGCCAGGGAAGCGGGTTTTTTACCCGTGGCCGCTTGGCTCCCGACCTCTACTGGTGCTATCCTGCTGACTCACCGGCCACAAAGACCCACTTGCTGGCTGCGCTGCTGCCTGACGCGCACGCTGACGCCCTCTTCTCCTACATATTAAGCCCTTTTTTCCCCCCTC
>JAODAL010073530.1:0-14704 GCA_025379985.1 Phyllomedusa bahiana
CAAGTTTTTGCCCCAAGAATTCATCTTTGCACGATTGAGTATTTTTTGGGCAGCAATTACTTTAATTTTTGGGATCTATTTATACTTAAAATTTAAAAGGGGGGCCCCCAAAGGGGTCCCTTTCCACCAACACAGAAAACTCACATGGCATGGTGGGAGCACCATGCCATTTATAGCACTGACAACCCTTTTCTGGACTTTTAACAATGGTATGGGCGCTACATCGACGACCTCCTGATCATTTGGGTCGCGATGTAGCGCTCATCCAACCTTTTTTGGAGTATCTCAATAATAATCCCTTTAATCTTCGCTTCACGGGGTTTGGAACAAATTAGAGATGCCTTTCCTGGATATTCACCTAAAAGGGGATCTGGAACTGGGGGGATGGTGGTCACAACTTTATATCGCAAACCCAATTGGGGAAATTCCATACTGAAAGCAAATAGCTGCATTCGCCAGTACCCTAAGAGCCATTCCATATGGCGAATATGTAAGGGCCAAGAGGATTTGTTCCCTAGTTAGGGATTATCAATTAGCGGAAAAAATTATCGATCAGAGACTAACACAGAGAGGTTACCATAAAGGGGATTTACTTAAAGCTAAAAAGAAAGTCAATAATAAGAACCAAATTTAAAATTTTGTTGCAGGGAAACCTTATTCAACCTAGAAATAAAAACAAAAACTAGTGTTTTCTACCAATTACAGTACTAACTTCAGAGAGATTCAAAGAATCTTCTATAAGAAACATAAACATACTGGGGCAGGACGAAACACTAGCAAAAATATTAGAAGAGGAGTACATTGTGTACCCAAAAGAAACAAAACATTGGGAGACATTTTACCCCCTAGTGTCTAAAACGAGTGATAACAATACCTGTAAAAAAACTTGGCTTTCTCAAAAGGGGTTTTTTCAACTCGGTGGCGGCCCCGTTGCAATGTATGTAAATTGAGTCTTAAAATAGATACATTCACAGATGCTAGTGAAACAGAAAAATACAAAATTCACCAATTCTTGAATTGCAACAGCCACACGTGCACCCCAAGGATTGAATTATCGCACAGATTTACTGTATATCTACTAAATCCATTACTGCTGTTTCCATTATCCTGCATGTAACCAATTTTTTTTTTCCTTCCTTTTTTTCTTCCTCCTTTTTTTTTTTTTTTTTGTTGGGGCATTTCATCTACATCCATTTGAACTGACTATCCGTCCACATTCTTTCATATATATTGATATACTAGTAGCTACTGCAGGATAACAAACACACAATTAGTAGCAACAACGTACATCTTACCTTGTCCTTCCTGCTGCTTTCCTTCTACTTTGTAGTTGGTTTATTATCTCTTATTTCACCGCCGTCATTATTCAGTATCATCATCACGTGATGTGCTCCTAGTCACCGGATTGGTGGGAGTTTAGTTTTAAATATTGGCAGCTTCCAGTTGTCTAGTTGACAGTGAACAAGAGCACTGAGCTTGAAACGCGTCTGTCGGGCGCATTGCGTTTTGGCATATGTACATATGGCTAATTTTAAATTGTGTTGAAATAAATATATGAGTTTTAATCAATACCGGGCGAGGAAACTGTTTGTTGCTGTGCATCCCGCACCACGGAGCTGCATAGGCGCTTCAGAATCTTGTTGTTGTTGTATACAAAACTATACACTATACAATAGCTATACAAAACTCCCTAACTCCCTAACTATTGCTGTGTATGATTTCCTAAGCTAAGTGCCCCCCACCCCCACCCTCCGACTAATCTAACTAGCAGCTTTTCCTGTGTAAAATCATTTTAAAAAAGGCCTGCCCACGGCAAACAAGACACACAGACAGCAGTGGTTTTTCGTACAGAGAGTAAAGGGAAAGGCTTTAACGGGAAATACAAAACATACAGAAAGGGTCATGGTTTTTAGCAGCAATGAGATCCCACACCCCAGGGGGACTTTTTTTGACCCCCTTCTGTGCTCTGCACTGATTGGGGGCCCCAAAACTGAAGGCGCTGAAAATGGCCCGAATGCAGCCCAAACCCCCAATTTTTTTCCGAATTTGCAGCAAAAATTTAGTTATTTTGGGGTTTTGGAAAAACTAAAATTCGACTCAAACTAACCTTTTTCCGAACGGTTCACACAACACTACTTTCCTGTATTATCCATGCTTCAGCCATTTTATTAACCCTTCAAACATTTTACTAGCTTACAGTATTAGAAAGGGTTTAACAGCGCAGAAAAGAATGATCTGTTCTTTGGCAAGGACCCCCGCCCCCTCACTTCAGGTCAAATTTCAAAAGTTTGAAGAAATTATGTTCAGGTCAAATGAAGGAACTCTTCGGGATGTTCTTGGCTATATACTTTCAAGGATAAAGTACGATTTTTTTTGAAGGTTTTGACTACAAAGGTGGGGATTTGGGGGGAAATTTGCCAAGTAACATGCAAAATCTGTATGCGTTGTTTTCTATTTAACAGGATCTTGATCACACTCTCTGACCCTGTTGTCATTTTACTTCTTATCTAATGGGGGAAATAACTTTTTTTAAATTAAATACCATAGATTATCAAAATGCAAGGGCCTTATTACCCATTACCCTAATTTTTGGGTAAATTTTTGGCAAAAAGCAATTTCCGTATGGTTGAAGCCAAGCAACAGCGAAGGTGCTACATGAATTGAATGAGTGAGCTGTGTTCTAGCAATCATGGTTGCCACACATATGTATGTTATCTAAACATCAGTGTATGTGCCACGTAAAAGGGGTATTGAAGTAATTGGTATTTTGTGCATCAACACAGCGCTGGGATAATTTTGTTTTAAAATGTCTCACCCTTGTGACATATGAATGGCTAAAACCTTATGATGCCCCTACATCTTTTTTTAAATGGGTTGGATCAACCCTTTAATGAAACAATGAACATGTTTGGCCCTTTAATCACCACTTCCGATATATTTTTAAGGGACATAACTAGAGAACCCTGGGTCCCATAGCTCTGCTAAAACCAGGCAGTCCTTCCTTTGAACGCTTGGGGACAGGGCCCGGGCAGGGCCAGGAGAGGGGTGGTAGAGGTGGCCGATCGCCTAGGTGAAAACCTCGCCAGAAAAAAGTGGGTGAGTTCAATGTGTAAAACAAACTGTGGTAGCGCGCCGCTGCCCTTATTTTTCCTCCAAGCTAAATTTAAAATTACTTCTCTTCCAACTGCAGGAATGTACAAGCTACGGGTGGGACGGGAGGGGAGTGACAGCTGGAGCCGAAAAGGGGCAGCACTGCTGCTCTGAGATTCTTAACTTCCTTGTGGGGGGTGCCCACCCCAAACTTGCAGATGCGGACTGTTTTGTTCATTGGATCAGGTGAAGCACCCTTTAAAGACATGTAAGAAGGGATAGGAAAGGAGTCATCAGTTTACAATGAGCTCCCACTGCCACTCTCCTGTCCCACCAGTGTGGGCTCCTCCAGCTCTGCTCTGCTTTTTTAACCACCCGGTTGAAAAATTCGGGGGGGTCCCACTCAGGGAAAGAAATGCTGCCCCTCCTCCCCCAGAGCAACTAGTTATACACTTAGGGCTTGTTCACGCAGCGTTTTTGGATCCGATTTTCGATCCATGTTGGATCTGAAAATTGTATCCAAAAAGCAGCGGCAAAACGGTTTCCCAAAGGTCCAACACATATCCAACATCAGCCGTGTTTGGATGCTGTTGGATCAGCAGGGTCACACCCATAGTTTATAATAGGGGTCCGCTGGTTTTTTTAGACCAAAATTGAATTCAATTCTTATAATGGATCTGAAAGACGCAATGAGACACATATCGGCGATCACTCATGTGAACCCCGATGCGTGTTTCATATTGAAAACAATGTAAAATCACATTAGTTTTGTTTAAAATCTGTTTGGGTCCATTTGGGGGCCCACAGGACGGTCCAAAAACCCCTATGTTTTCAATAACTCAACACGCCCCCCCCGTGAACAAAGCCTTACTGTGAACCCTTCCTTGTTACATGGTTGTTAACATTTTAAAAACATTTTTATTATTTTGTGAAGAATCACCAAAAAGTGAGACCAATTTTTGAAGGGGAAAAAATTTTTTTGGATATTTTAAACTTTTGTAAAAAAAAAACAAAAAACAAAAACTGAAAAGTGGGGCGTGCAAAATTATTCGGCCCCTTCAGTTATTAATCAAAAAACATAGAAACAAGGCCATACTTACAGCTCAAAGGCAGGACTGAAACTGAACCCAGTAAAGAGGCACCAGGGCCCCCTTTTGCTATTTGGGAAAAATAAACAGGTGCAGCTGATTGCTACATGCTCACTACCCCACCCTAATAAACAATTAGAAGGGACATTAAAATTTATTTCCTGTTCACCAGTAGCAGAAAACAAATTAATACTGGGGAATTGCACAAATGTAAAAACCGATAAACAACCACTTTACCCCTTCAATTAGAGGGGGGTGGTTGCTGGTATTATAGTTTCATATAATAAGGGATACAAAAGGGTGCCATTTAAAGCAGATATGTGTTGCCCCATACTGGCTTACGCCATTACCCATACATTCGATTTTGGGGGGCTGCCCGCACTTTTGGGGGTCCAACTCAAAAACAGACACCCTCTTCTACCTAGTATTTAAGGGCAAAACAATTTAAAACTTTTAAAAATTCAAATATGAGGGGTTAGTTAATACATGGCCACTATATGCAAGCCCGCAAGCCCCATCAAAACCCTCATTTCTTCAATCCATCACTAACAATTTACGAAAAAACACAAAAAAATGGGGCTTAAATTTCCAAAAAACACAGAACAAGGCCATACTCACGCTCAAAGGCTGGACTGAAAATGAACCCAGTAAAGAGGCAACACTGGCCTCTATGCTACTTGGGAAAAATAAACAGTCAGGATTGCTGAGCATACCAAACCCCACCCTAGGGGAACAAGATGCACTTAATTGATATTGTAAAAATAATATTAGCCCTATTTAATTTTTTTTTTTTTTTCAATAGTTTAAAAAATCCCTAAAATTTCGTTTTTCCCCTTCACAATTTTGTCCCCTTTTTTTTTTATTCTTCCACAAAAAAAATAAAATTTTATATCTTCATGTTTGAAACCCGAATGTGGCAAAAAGGGTTTAAAAGTTTAAGGGGCGAATACTTTTTCAAAGGGACTGTTATATATATATATAAAAATATATATAAATTTATAAAATAATATATACACCTTTCTAATATGTTTTATACACAAAAGTACCGTTTTATCTCAGTTAACCGGTTTTTTTAGCACAAAAAATGGCTGAAAAAACTCCCCTGCTTATATCGGTCACTGTCGGGGACCGCCCCCGCGATGGCCCAGTGCTGAAGGGGCGCTTCAGGTTATGGACTCCTCAGGGAACGATATAACGAAGGGCCCATGACGCACCGTGTCCGGGCGCTGCCTGGCCCGGGCACTCCGCGATCCCTTTTACCTCATGCATCCTCCGGGAGCCATATAGGTGAAGGGGTACACTGCGGGGACAGAGCGAGCGCCCCCGTGCTCCCCTGGCCTTTTCCCGGGGGGCCGCAGATTCCCCCCTGCCGGAGTTTCCGGCACAGGCAGCGTTTTTTCATCACGCTGCGGCGCGGCCGATGAGTACCCCCCTGTGCCGGAAGACCCGAGGACACGCGCGGAAGGGGACAGCGAGGGCGGAGCAGGGGGGAACGGAGCATTGGGGGTAGGTTAGTATTGTTTTTTAAAATTTTTTTTAAAAATGCCCAAACCTGCCCCAGCTGCCTATACCTGCCTCAGCTGAATTTTTCCTGCCACACCGGCCCAAAAACCCGCCTACAGGGGGGGGGGGGGCCTGCCTATACCTGCCTACGGGCCGGCCCTAAAACCTCCCCCAAAAACCCTTTCCCTCAGCTGCCTAAAAACCCTGCCCTAAAAAACCGCCCAAACAGCGCCTTTTCCCTTTCCTACACCCGGGCCCTAAAACCGGGCCAAAAACTGCCTATATTCCCCCTATATTCTCCTACACCCCGCCTATACCTGCCTACAGCCCGGCCCTAAAACCTCCTCCCAAGCTGCCTATACCTGCCTACAGCTGCCTAAACCTCCTCCCAGCTGCCAATACCTGCCCTTACCTGCCAACAGCCCCCCCCAAACCGCCCTATACCTGCCTACAGCGGGCCCCCGGCCGGCCCAAAACCCCTTCCCAATTTACCGCCAACACTGCCTATACCTGCCCAAACCCCTTCCTACGGGCCTCCCCCAATACCCTGGTTAGGGGGCCATATACCTCCCCTATTACCTGCGTTTTTGGGGCCATAACCGCTTATAATCTGCTTAGGGGGACAAATACCGCCTATACCTGCCATATAGGGCCATATATCGGCCTATAGTTCCAAATGAGGGACAAAAAAAACTGCCTATGTTTTTTTATTGGAATCCATTTTTATTTTTAAAATTTTTACCAGTAGCCCCTGAAATTTTTTTACCCAATGCTTATACTCGAGTCAAAAATTTTCCCTTTTTTTGGGAAAAAATTTAGGTCCCCGGCTTATACTCTGGTGTCGCCCTTATACTCGAGATATACGGTATGTATGTATAAAAATATATATAAATATATAAAAAAATATAAATTATATAAAAATTTTTGAGGAATAAGCGTCCAGGGGCAGGTAGCGGGTTTGGGCTTCCCACAGACAAGCCCAGAGACACACGGGCGTAAAGTTCAAGCCCAAACCTCACCGGGTTTCGTGGGAGTGGGGCCACCCCCCCGGGCCCTTTTTGGGACCACCCCAGAAAAGCCGACCCGGAAAAAAGGGGGGGACTGGAACCGCTTAAAACAAACATGCCCAGTAACAAACTGACACACCCCAAAATGTCGGCTTCCTTTCACCAGCCCGGGCCACTCGGTGACAAGCACGGGAAAAAACCCCCTTTCCTAAGGCCGCATAGACCGCATTTTTTGGGGGAAACATATCCCCGGGTCCACCACCCCCTCCGTCACGTCTCACATCCCCCTCCCCCTCTTTCGAGCCTGGGGGGTGGGACACACTTACCCAAACCAAACAATCCCGCCCAAAGACAGTCCCTTAAACTTTGGGCCCTGTAGTTTCCCTCCCCGTGCTCCTAAGAAACTAAAATTTTTGGCAGTTTTCAGGAACCATCTGGGCCCTTTTTGCATTTCGCTCTTTAGTTTTGGGAAAATCCAATTTTTAAGGGAGCGGGGTCGGGTGATTAGCCGAAAGGGGCTTTCCTAAAAAAAATTAATACTTGGGGGACTCCAGGGCCCATTTGATGGCCAAACACTCACTTTCCACAATACTAAAGTTCCCCCTCGCGGGTGTGATTTTCCTGCTTAAAAAAACGGGGACTGGGTTTTCCTTCACCGTCTACCTCCTGGGGAAAGGGCACTGAAACCCAGCCCCAACATCAGTTTAAACTGTCTGAAACACAAACTCTTTCTTAAAGGGGGGTAACCCCGGCTGGTTTTTTCAAAACCCCCTTTTTTAACACCGGGAAATTTGCCCTTTTTGCCCCCGGGGTTCCAAGCCACCAGGGACGGACTTACTTTTTTTAAAGTCGGGCCCTGTTAGGGGGGCTGCTTTTACTTGAAAAATTTTGGGGATAACCCTGCGAAAAAAAACCCACAAACCCAAAAGGGGGCCCAAACCCTCCCTTTTTGGGTTGGGGGTTTTGGTGGCCATCCCTGTATCCCCTACCTTATTTACCTGCGGTTTTAAAATGCCCCTACCTTTTAAAATAAACCCCCAGGTATGGGGCCTTCTTCTAGACCCAAGGCGCACTTCTTAGGTTAGCTGTTAACCCGGTTTCCTAAGGGATTAAGAAACCCCCTTGTTACTTTAGGAAAGGGTTTGCCCATTTCCTCACAAAATATTATTATTTCTCTAAGAAAACTTGAACATAACCCATGGGGTTTAAAAGGACTACATCCTTTCAACCCTTTTGGAAGGTGGCGGACCCCCCATGCAAACCAAAGGGTTAACAGACAAAATTGAAACACCCCCGTCTGTGTACAACCCGTTTTTTTCCCTTTGGCCCTAGTCCCGTCGGGGGAACCGCCAGTAACCCTTTGAAAGGTCAAAGGGGGGGGAAAAAAACCCCGGGCATGACCCATCAAATCAATTATTTCATCCACCCTGGGCCCTTTTGGGTATCGCCCAAAACTTGGATACCTCATTCAGTTTCCGAAAATCTTTAAACAAAAGCGTAATGAGCCATCGGGTTTTTTTGGGAAATGAGCACGTTTGGGACTCGACCCCCTCCTTCTGGACCCCCTCAATCACACCGAGGTCCAATATTTTTTTTAACCTTTTTCCAAGATATTGCCGCCTACGAGCGTCCTTATTTCTATAAGGATTCAAGTTGATTTTTTCCCCCGGGGCCCTCGGGGGACAAGGGTTCATTTTTTAAATGACATTATACTTCCTGGCAGTTCGGGAAGAACACATCAGTATTCCTTTGTATAACTCCAGGGTCCCTGTTTCGTGATTTTGGGACGGGGACCTGATACACATCCTCGGGGACCCCCAATGGGGAGGTGGCTAACGGGTCAGGGGTCCCCTGCCCTTTTCCACGGTTTTAATTTAAAATTCACAGGGGAAATATCTTTTTTCCGGGGCTTCCGCCTACCGGGCGGGGTTATACTTTAAAATTTTAACCCATCTCCTATTTTTTTCAAGTATTTCATAAGGCCTTTTGCCTTTTTGGCCGGGAAACCCTTACTTTCAACAGTGGGAAACCAAAACACTAACACCCGATCCCCCGGGTTGAACTCCATAATTGGCTGACCTATTATACCCCGGGTTTTGGGAGTTTCCTGACCCTGCGTAGGTGCTCTGCCCATGGGCATAACTCCCGAAATCCAAATTTTTGGCATTTGGGAGATGTGTTTTAATTACGCTCCGGTGGGGTGTAGACCTTGCTCCCGGTTTCTTTTGCTATGTCCAACCCCCCCGGGGGGCGGCCGCCCTTTAGACTAGCTCAAAGGGTAAAAAACCCGGGGATGATTTGGAGGAAAACTTCAGGGAAAAGGGAAACTTTAGATAAGGCAAGAGCCCAGTCCCAGTCCCTACCATCCTTACTGACCACTCCCCTTTAAAACATACTCTTCAGCCCTTTTTATTGAACCTCTCCACAAGGGCCGCAATTTGAGGGTGGGACACCCCGGAAATGCGCAAATGCTTTTAAAATTAAATTTAATTTTCATAACTCCCCTTTTGACCTTTGACATGAAGGGGGTTTCCCTTTAACAGTATGGAACCCTTTGGGAAAGCCGGTACGGGGAAAAAATATGGAACAATTCCCGGCAATCAGCTTTGAGGAAGGGATTCCCAACGGGATGGGGCCCCTGGGAAACGTGTGGCCCTAGTCCACCACCCACCAAAATACTGATGGCCTCGAGCCGACTTTAAATTTATGGGCCACGAGGTCCCCTTGCAATTCTCCAAAAGGGACCTCTATGATGGGGGAACGGGGCCCAGGGGGATCCGATAGGGGGGGCATGGAGCTGTTAAATTGGCAAAAACCCGGGCATGACTCCCAACCCAGAACCGTTTCACGTCCCCAATTAAACCCCTTTGGGGAGAAAAAAACCCTTTTAAGGATCCGCTCCTTTGGGTTTTTTTCGCTGGGGCCCCGGGGGACCCCCTATACATGCTTTGGGCAAGGTCCAAGACCATCCTCCGAAAAGACTGTGGCACTTCCATTTGTTTTTTCTACCACCTCCCCATGGACTTTTTTTCCACCTGGAAAACAATAATCCTGATGAACTGGCCCTGTGAGGAAACACCGTATTTTTCCCCTGGATATTTTAGGTTCCCCATTTATGACCTTTTTACATTTTCCCCCCGCTTTTACTAGGGGGGTTGGGGGGGGGGGTCTCAAACTGAGGGTGTCCCCAAAATTTAAACCCCCTGAACCCCCAGTCAAGGGATAGCACCACCTCTTCCCGTTCCCCCACCTCACCTGCCCCAAAAAAGCTAAAGGGGGGGAATTCTCACCCCTTTTCTAGGGTTTACCCCTACCCGGTGGGCTTGGGGGTCAGGGTTCCCAAAAGTTGGGCCAAACAAAAGGGCATGCAAATTTCCATCATTAAAAATTAAATTCCCCCTTTCATGAGACCTTTGTATGGGCCCCAAGTCCCAAAACAGGGGAAATCTCTCCCCCCAAAAACACTGTATGCATAAAGACCCCTCACCCCCCCCCACTTTATGGGAAAGGGGAGTCCCCCAAGAAGTCCCCTAGTTTGACAAGGGGGTTGGGGTACTCCTTGGTGTCCCAAGGGGTGCCCCAGGACCCCAATAACCCGCCCGGTGACTTGGGTGTAGGGTCTACTAGGCTGGGGAATTTCACCCAAATAACCAAGCTCCCAATTTCCCAAAAGACCCTTCTACAGGATTTGTCCCTTGACTTTGATCTGACAGATTTTTATAGTCAGCTTTTAAGGCAGTCCCCTGCTGACAAACTGGCCTTTTCGAACAGGGACTTCCCCTAGCCGGGGGGGGGTTGGGGATTCCATTGGCTCTACTGGGCAGCGGCCCGTTTGCAGCAATAGTTCCCCGGCCCACGACACCCCCCAAAATAAGACTTTCTTTTTTTCTGCTTTAGCCTCGGGCCCTTTTACCGGGGTTTCCCCCTCCCCAACGGGAATTTTTCCTCCTCCACCAAATTCCCCCTCCCGGGCCCCCTCCCCTTTTGGGACAATTTTTTACCCCCCTCTGAAAAAGGGGGCAGCTTACCAGACCCTCCCGGGCCCACTTGCTTTTTCCCCCCGGGGTTTGGGGGGTCCCGGGGCCCCGGGTTGGAGTAAGTCCTTGTGGCTTTAAAACCTCCTTTAACGAGGTTAAAGAGCTGCTCCCCGTCTTTTTGGGGGCCCCTTGCCCAACCCAGGCCCGGGAAACTCCGGGGGGAGGGGAGGATAAAATTGTCCCCCGGGCCACTTTCCCCCACTAACTGCTCAAGGGGGTAAACTCCCCCGGCTGCAACCACTTCTTTACCAGGTGAAAACCCCCCCATTTCTTTTTTGGACAGGGCCGGCCAATGGTTTAGGCCCAAGGTCCCCGTTTTTGTACCCCCGCCCCCCCTTTGGTGTTTTACCCCCGGGTGAGCTAGGGGTCCCCACCCTTTTAAATTTAACATAGTCCGGGCCCCCCCTGCTCGCCCAAAGGGCAAAATACGCCTTCTTTTGGGGTTTTTCCGGTTTTGAAAAAAGGGGCCACAAAATTTTACCCACTGACCACTGGCAAAATTCTCCCGGGGTTGGGGCCCCCTCTCTCGAAGACCCTAAGAAAAGGGCCCCGCCCTCATCAGTAAGGGGGGGCATCTTTTTGCCCTAATGCCTGTAACCGCGGGCAACCCCTGGGGGGGGAAGCGAGCTTGGGGGTCCTCTCCCCAAAATTTTTCGCCATCCCCCAGGACTTTGGGGTCTTGGAAACTTTCTTTTAAAGGGGCGCTTGCTCCTGTAGGGTGAGACGGTTAGCCCTATCAGGGAGGGGATTTGGTTTTTTGCCTGACAAAGCATGGCCCCCCTTTGTGCAAACCCTTTTGCTGGTTTGGGGGGTCCCTCAACTGGAGGCCCACGTTCGCTTGTATCAGCTCTTCAGGGAAACTCATCCCCTCTTTTGGGGGTCTCGGGGCTGGCTTTCGGGAGCGCCGCTTTTAAACCAGGACATAAAAGGGTTTTAGCACGGGCCCCAAAAACCCCTTTTCCCCGGTTGTCGGGCCCCCCGGCAACGGGTTTTTTTAATTGCGGGAGAAACTGGTGGTGTCTCTTTAAAATCTGTCTGCCCCCATTTCCCAAGCACCATATGTGGGGATCATCGTCCAGGGGCGGGAGCAGGCTGGGCTTTCCCCCAAACAGAGACAGTGAAAACACTGCGTAAAGTTCAAGTCCATGCTGGGGCCTGGGTTTATTTTTTATTTAAAAAACTTAAAACCCAAAAAACGGGCCTTAAAATTCCCAGGCATAAAAAAATAAAAAAAAAACCTCCCAGCCTTTGGGGGCTTTAAATATTTCACAATAAAATCCAAACTATACCCCCGGGACACACTCAGTGACCCTGGGCAAAGCTGCAAATAAACATAGCAAAGGGGCACTTTCAATATGGCTCCAGGAAACCACCAGCCCCGACCGGGCCCGCAGACCCCCAGGCTTTATAGGGCCTTTCAAACCCGCCTCACCTGGTGCTTGGGAAGGGCCACCCACCCGTCTCTTTTTACCAATCCAAAAAAACCGACCCGGATAAAAACGGATGGAACCCCCCTTAAAAATAATGTCGTATCTACAAACCACAACAAATGTCGGCTTCCCTTTAAACCGAACCCCCCCGGGCCCCCGGTGACATTTCACTGGCCAAACCTTTCCTAAGGGCCCAAAAGGAACAATTCTTGGGGGAAAATATCTTCCGTCCACCACTCCCCCCTGTCCCCTGTCTCACAATATATATAAAAAAATATAATATATATATAATATATATATATATATAATATATATATATAATATAATAAAATATATATATATATATATAATAATATATATATATATATATAGTGTGTGTGTATTTGTGTGTACATGTATAAAATACACACACATTTTAGCAATATACAGTAAACACTCACACATGTGTATATAATACACTATAATGTCTAATAGTCTAGTCTGTTTTTGTTACCCATAGGAACCAATAAGAGCTCAGCTATTATTTCTTCTGCTGCACTAAAAAAATAAAAGCTGCGCTTAGAGCGGTTGCTGTGGGTAACAGATAAATAACCTCAATATTCAGGTTAAATTAGTGTGCTGGCACTTTGTGATCAATAAGTTGGTTTTGCGTTGCAGTTTGGGCACCTGGTCTCTAAAAGGTTCACATCCGTGCACTCGCTGCTGCCCCTCATTCAGCTGCCTCTGCCATGGTCAGTCCTAATAATATGGCTCTATGTTTTGTTTTCCCTCCTCGCCTTCCAGGAGCCATAACGATTTCATTTTTCCATCTACATAGACATATAGAGGCTTTTATTTTGCGGGACAAGATGGACTTTCTAATGGTGTTATTCATATGACCATAGAATATACTGGGAAACTGCAATAAAATTATAAATAGAGCAAAATGTAAAAAGAAAATGTACTTGCGCCATGTGTGCAGGAGTTTTTATTTTTACACTGTTCACTCTTTGGTATAAATAATGTGTGATACCAAATATGTAGGGTTTTTGTCATGTTTTAGTACTGTAAAAAAAAAAACTTAAAATTTATATCCAATAACTTTTTTTGTTTGTCCCCCTGTGGACTTGAGTGAGGGAGCGTTTTTTGCAGGCTGATGTATCCTAAAATGGTGTCAATAAAAATTACATGTGACTTTTTCATCACTTTTCTATTTTAAGGGATGTGAAAATTTTAGCATAAAATTATTTTTTTTTTCTATTACTGTGTCTGAATGTTATATTTTCTATAATTTTATATCGGATTATTTGCGGTGGTACCAATTATGTGTAACTTTAAAAAAAAATAAAAAATTGATTTGTAAAATGGCAAAAGAGGGGGAGGGATTTGACCTTTTAATATTTTTTTTTATATAATGGGGGGGGGGGCATTTGACCCATTGGCCTAGGGCACCAAAATGTCTTGTCCCGGCCCTGGGCTCAGGCATTCAGAGGCAGGATGTTGCGGGCCCCGCAGCTCCGCCCTGACGGCAGTGAACTGTTATGTTCATTGCTGGCAGACGCAGGAGCAGCACTACCGGGGTAGCAGACGTGGTAGCTGCTACGTCTGCTACCCCAGTAGTTACGATCCTGATATACCAGTAGTTCCAACAATAACAGGTATTACTAATTTAGTCTCTAATTAGACATTCTTTTGAGCTGTATATATAGAAATCCGACGGTATTTTAACTTCGGAGCGCCACAGTTTTTGGTCGGATTTTGGATTCCCCGGCCCAGAACATCAAGGCTACAGGAATCCAAAAGGAATCCAACGGAAGATAGAACATTCTATCTTCTGCCAGACGGACGGTGGCTCAGTAGAAAATCTGTGCTGTCTAGACTACAGCACGGATTTTCTATTGAGATCTACACAGCACTAGGTTCAATTGGATTTGCCTGCCCTCGTCAGGGAACACTTAAACAGCACAATGTAACTTTAAGTCAATAACACTTCTGTGAAATAAACTTGTCCAGTTATGAATCAACTCTGAACCAATATTTCCTGCTGTTGTGCAAGTGAAAAGACAACAAGTAGAAATGATAGGCAATTAGCAAGACAATGCCTATAAAGGAGAGGTTCTGCAGGAGGTGACCACAGACCATTTCATAGTTTTCATCTTTTTTGCATGTTGTTTTGCACACTTTTGCATTTTGTCATTGCTCACACCCCTAGAAATAGCATGACGCAGTGTCTACAATCCACAGAAGTTGCTCAGGTAGGGCAGCTCACCCAGGATGGCACATCAATGCGAGCTCTAGCAAGATTAGTGGTATCTGTCAGCAGTGTCCAGAGCATGGAGCATGAAAAAACTTTGAGATTCTCGGTTCATATATTTTGATCAAAAGATGTTTAAGCTGCCCACGACTTCCAACGTGATCTCAAATAGGGCAGTCCTACACTATCTTTTACATCTCAATAGAGCCACATCCAGGCCTCTCACTGGGTCAACCGACCTACTTTATCCAGAGAGAAAAAAAAACAACTACCTGAAGCTGACTTTTAAAAATGTAATGGGCGGGCCCAAAAAAAA
>JAODAL010073531.1:0-14704 GCA_025379985.1 Phyllomedusa bahiana
ACTTCGGTCCAAACCGAAGTTTTCCTGAAATTTAAACAAATCCACTTGTTAGAATCAATTCCCCCATTTTAAATCCATTTTTCCTATTTTGCCTTTGGCATTTGATTTAAGTTTGCCTTTGTCAAATTTGGACCGATCCCAGACCGATCTAAACGTGGGGGAAAAGCTTACAATAATAAATGTGAATAAATCTGGCCTATTGGAATAATAACCCAAAAATGGGGTCTTTTAAAAGAGCCAAAAGTGCCATATTTAAACACACCAAAAAATACAGCTAAAATTTAAAAGGGGTTGTATCATTTCATTAAATGGTTTCAAAATGGGGGCAGTGAAAAAAAAGCAACTTTTGCAATTGGGGATGTCATTTGTAAAGTGTCTGTTTCCCCGTTCCCTTTCTTCTTTTTTCTGAAAAAACACTTTTCCCCCCAGTCCCCGGTAATTCCTCCTCCTTTCATTTCTTGGTTGACGGCTCACTAATTTTACTTTGTCTGGCCCCCCGGCGTATTAGGGACCGCTTTTCCTCCCTCTCTCCCCCAAAAAAGGGGGAAACTCTCCTTAGGAAGCACCGAACTAAGGGCTTGTGATTTTTTTGTTTGTTTTTTTGCTTGTTCCAAGGTTTAAAAGGGCTAGACACCCACGGGCCCCCTCTGTTGGATGAAACCCAAATCCTAAATTTTTTGTTTTGACCCAAACGAGTTTAAAGAAAGCAAAAGGTTTATACCCAAGCCAGTATCTCTCATCTGCAGACAACGCTGTTTTGGGATTTTTGCCCCCTCTTCAGTGCAAGGAGCGTATGGCTGGCTGTTTGGAGGTTTTGGGTAAACGTCGGAAGGGAGATTTCCCCCTTAGGGAGAGCACCGAACGAACGGCTTTTAAAATTTGTTTTGATGAAAACAAATCCCCCAAAAAGGGGGGCGCTGGGGGCGCTAGCCCTTTCCCCTAATGCCTTGTGATATGAATGCTAAGTAAGGGGGGAAAAGGAAAACAAACTCTACAAGCCTTCGTTCGGTGCTCTCCTTAAGGAGAATTTTCCCCTTCCGAGCTACCCCAAAGCCCCCCACACAGCCACCAGTATCGCTCTGCCTGCACTAAAGGGACAAAAACCCTGAAACGCGTTGTTGCAGATGAGGATACTGGGGGGCAAAAAAATTTTTTTGTTTTCTTAAGATCAGTGGGTCAAAAGAAAAATTGGGATTTGTTACACCAACAAAGGGCGCTGTGGGCGTCTCCCCC
This sequence comes from Phyllomedusa bahiana, assembly GCA_025379985.1. Lineage (NCBI taxonomy): Eukaryota > Metazoa > Chordata > Amphibia > Anura > Hylidae > Phyllomedusa > Phyllomedusa bahiana. The sequence continues at coordinate 1,234 of JAODAL010073531.1, forward strand.
TTCTCTATAAAAAGAAAGGGACCGGCAAATTTCATCTGCAAGCCAACAAACACGAGGCAGCACCTGTTTCTACAATCAGAAAACAGCAGAATTGTCCCTCGGTGAATGAAAAACATAGCGGAATTAGGCCCCTCTCTCACTTGAAAAGGGGGCCCAACGCAATTTCCTCTGCACAGCCAGAAGAAACACAATATACTGAAGGTTTCCCCCAATCAGAAAACAGCAAATTTGTGCCTCGATGCTAAAATGCTCCTGCTGTAAACATAGCAGGGAATTGTGCGCCAGCATGAGTTCGTGAAGTGGATTCAACTGTAACAAACCTCCAGCTGTGGAGGAGAAGAGATAGTGCCTGGGTTATAAAAAACTGTCTAGAGAATTCAGTGGTATGAAATGGGTTTTCAAAAAAAAGGACTGATGGGGAGGAACGAACCAAAGTGAATGTGGATGGGGGGGGAGGGGGGGGAGGGGATCGGGACAGGGGGAACAGTAAAGGGGGTAGTCATTCCCCCCATTAGAAAAGAAAACCTGAGGTGGAGACAATGAAATACCAAAGGAAAAAGCTACATTTTTAACATTTATATATTTAAAACTTATTTTTAGGTTTCAAACAAATTTTTTTAAGAAAACCTTATTTTCCGGGTCAGGTAATAATATATTTTTTTATTTATAAATTTTAAATTTTTTTTTTTTTTTTATTTTTTTATATTAATATATTATATTATATTTTAATAATATATATATAGTGAGCCCAGATAGTATAGGTGGATAGATACAATGATACAGGACCAGGGGAAGCATCCACTTGAATAGATGTGCAGTTTCTTGATGTAAAACCTCCGGTCCTATTACCCCCTCCCAAAAAAGGCGAGGACCCCGCCCCAAAAAGGAGCCCCAAAACCTATGGGAGGCTCCCCCTGACTCTAAGGCCTGGTTACCGGTTTTTTAAAGCCGGAATTGGGTGGATTGCGCTCGCAATTCGGCTTAAATGGGGGGGCGGGGGGGGGCGGGGGCGGGCCCGCCCGCCCCTAGACTTCCATTTCCCGGCCGTTTTTTTGCGCCCGGATAATGTGCAGGGGACTTTCTCCCGCCCGGGGTTCGCCGACTGGGAGGAGCGACGGAATCCACTGTTCTCTATGGGAACAGTGGTTACCCTAATGACTGCGAGGATTGGGCCCTCTGAAGCCCCAAATCCGCGGGGCAGTATGGCGCCCAATCCCCGCCCAAATAAGCCGTGTAACACAGCCTAAATGGGTTTCAAAGATATAAGGAAACAAATAAAGGCTGAACTTGGATCAAAACCCCCCCGCATTTCCCTGTTTCTGATGCAGTTCTTCGGGGGAATACAAATTTTTTCCAAAATTTTTTGCAGCCAAAAAACAACCACAAAGTAATCAACTGTTAAAAAAGTGTGAATCGCATCTAAAAGGTAAGTCTGGGCCCATATAATTACCAAAGGGGCTGTTTGGAACTAAGCCTCAGACATGCATTATAGCTTCCCGATTGAGATAAATTCACTGTTCCCCGTAGTAACTGCAATTATTGGGTTAGGAAGGGAAAGACGTTTACAGGGTCAAAAGTGATCCCTCTCAAACATATGCCCGAAAATTTTTGAAAAAAAAAAATTCCTAAAAAATTTTAGTAATCTTGAGGGACTGTGTAATGTAAAATTTTGGGGTAGGTGTGATCTCTATGTTTGGTGTAATCTTGGGTACAGTGGTAAGTAATTATTTTAGGGGGTTTAGGTGTAATTTAAAACTTTTTGGAGTCAGGGAATTTAAAAATTTCTTTAGTACAATGTGCAGTTCATTTTGGAGGTGCAGTTAGTAAAGTAAACCCCGGGGTACAGGTGTAAAGTAATTCATTTTGGGGTGCAGTGAGGTGTCATTTCTGGTGTATGGTATGCAATAAAAAACATTTTTGGTACAGTATGTGGCATAAGTGTTCTAGGGGACAGTGAGATTGGGTTTTTTATTTTCTCATTATGTGCGTGTATAACAAATTTAATGGAGTATGAGGGGGGATGGGGAGAGGTTAACAAAATTTGCTCTTGAAAATTTTTTATTTCCCGTCTAGGGGGGAAATATTAAGGTGGGGGTGGTTGGGTTCATTGCCAGGGCTTTTTTTTGTCCAGTCCCGGCTGAAAACTTCGGGAATTAGAGAGTCACTATAACCTTATGGATTGCATAAAAAAGTGTTTGCCATAAGCTCCCCCCGGACCTGCGGGGGGAGTCAAGGCTCCCCGACTTAGCTGGGTTAGAGGGGGCCATTTCACTGTAGAGAAAAAAAGGGGAAAGAAGGGGGGGGGAGGGGAAGTAAAAAGGGAAGGGGAAAATGAAGGAGGGAGAGAGTGGATGAGAGGGAAAATTTCCCCCCCCCCCCCCCCCCACTTTTTGAAAAAAGTTCCCCCCCCTGGAGGCAAGAAATATTTTAAATTCAATAAAATAAAAAATAATTTTAATTTGATTGCCCCCTGTATTTATTCAAGGGTATAAACCAAAAAATCCAAGAATAAAATACAGAGCTGTATTTAAATTGATACTATACAAACATTAATAAGTGTCATAATTATCAAAAAAATGGGGGAAGGGAAAATTTCCCCGCTATAAAAAATTTACATGGAAATGGGGAGTCAGAGCGAAGATGACTTTAGAGAAGATTTTTTAAATAAACCTAAAAAAGAGAAGCCTTTGAGTCCATAAGGGCAGAGATCCAAGTCTATACATCATTGAAAATCTTTTTTATTGCAAAAGACAATCAAAATCTCCTCTTCTAGGACCGTTTTTAGCTTTATGATGCCCCATAGGCGGGGATGATGTAAAGATGTCATTTCACCAGCTACACCATTTCTGTATTTCCCTAACCCTAGGGCACAGAGGTGGGTCCGGGGCAGGGGGGTTTTTTTATGCGGGGGGCTCTATGTACTCCTATTACTACTACTTCTAGGGGCCCTTTTTACCACCCTACTGGGGGGGGGAAAACCATATACTATCCCCATGAGGGGTTTATATACCACGGGGGACTTCTTTTAAGGAAATAATACTACCTACTAAGGAAACTATATTGAAACCCTTTGGGGGGACTATGTACTTAATTACCTTCTATGAAATTGTAAGGTTTTTTATTTAGACTCTTTTGTGGGGGATAAAAAGGGAAACCAGAATTTTCCATCCATAAAAAAAAACCCCCTCTGCAGGTTTTTCTTCCCCCTTAAAAAAGCCCCACTGCATTTTTTTCTCACTCTTGACATAAATCGGGAAAAATCTTCCCTTTTTTTAGGTGAATTGGGAAACCAAAATTATTGAATTTGAAAATTTCCAGAATAACTCCTAAAACCCCACCGCATTTTTAAACCCCTGGGGACGGGGGGCTATGACGCCTGGCAAAAAACTTGAATAAAAAGGTGCCGGCGCCCGGGGGGCGAACATGGCACGGAAGCCTTGAAGGCTTCTATCAGCATTTTTTTCTTTTGGGCCCCCATTTCCCCGGCCTCGGGCCCTTAGCAAGTTTTTAGGCTTATAAAAGACACACCCCCAGTGGTGAAGGTTTCCTGGGGGACTCAAAGAAAATAAAAAAAAAGTTTTAAGGATAAAAAAAAATAAAAATAAAAATTAAAAACACCCCCCCCCCTTTCGCCATTTTTCAATAAAAATTTTTACTTTTTGGGGTCCCCCCCCCGGCCCCCAAAAAAGTCCCCACATTAAAATATAAACAATTTATCCCCTGCTGAACAGGAGAAAAAAAAAAATCCAAATGTCAAATTGCTTTTTTTTTATCATCGCGTGTCCCCATAAAAAAAAAATTTATAAAATGATCAAAAAAATTGCATGCATTCCCAAAATGCTACAATAAAAAAAACACTTCAGCCCGCAAAAAATCCCCCCACTGACGTCCATAGGGGTTATTTCAAAAAAGTTTTTGGTCGCAAAAAAAGGGCCGCGGGCTATGTCAGAAAAGAAAATTTTTGGGAATTTTTTCTTACGCCACCAAAACATAAAGAAACCCACATTTTGGTATTGCCGGAAAAGGAATAACCGTAGAATACAGTAACAACATTAATACGAAAATTGAACTCCGTAAAAACAAAACACCCACAAACATGGCCAATAAATTTTTTCACTTTTGTCCCCCTTAGAATTTTTTTTTCGGTTTTTCCCGTATATTCTAAGACGATAAAAAAAACCAGGAAAAAAAATCTTTTCCACAAAATAAAATCCCTAATATTAAAAAAGGTGTAAAATAAAAATGTTATGGCTTTTGGAAGGCGAGGAGGAGAAAAATGAAGAGTCATATTTTTTTTTACTTTGGAGGGATTAAAGGGTTAATGAGAGAATTTTTAAGGCATTGTTATTACTTTCTGCAAAGTCAAAAGTTTCCATACACTAGGATTACTCTGCCTTTAAACAACTGCCGTTTATTGGCAACATCTGAGTTAATTAGAAACACAGCTTTGGATGTACTTTTTTAAGCACACCAGAAACACACTGCTTCTGTGTGTAACATCATGGGAAAGTCTAAAGAAATCAGCCAAGATATCACGAAGAGAATTGTGGACTTGCTCAAGCCTGGACCATCCTTTGGTTAAGGTATTAAAGTTGTGCCATTATCCACAGTGAAACAAGTACTGTATCAACATGGGCTGAAAGGCCGCTCTGCCAGGAAGAAGCCATTACTCCAAAATACACATAGAACAGCCAGATTAATGTTTGCAATTGCACAGGAACAAAGAGCTACATTTTTGGAGACATGTCCTGTGGTATGACGAAACTAAAATTGAACTGTGTGGCCATAATGACCATCGTTACGTTTGGAGGAAAAAAGGGGGAGAAGCTTGGAAGCCTAAGAACACCATCCAACTGTGAAACACGGGGGGGGCAGCATCATGTTGTGGGGTTGTTTTGCTGCAGGGGGGTACTGATGCACTTCACAAAATAGATGCATCATGAAGAAAGAAGATTATGGGGAAAATACTGAAGCAACATCTCAAGACATCAGCCAGGAAGTTAAAGCTTGGGGCCCAGAAATGGTTCTTCCAAATGGACAATGCCCTGAAGCTACTGTCAAACGGGTTTTACAATGGCTTAAGGAGAACCAAGTCAATTTTTTTGGAGCGGCCATCACAAGCCCTAATCTCAATTCTATTGAAAATGTATAGGCAAAGCTGAAAAGGCCAGTGCGACCTCCAAACATGGTTATACCAGTTATGTCAAAAACTGGTTAAACAGTTTCATACATGTGGTCCTAAAGTTGCAAAATTTGGTGCACAAACCATGCACTCTTCCGTATCAATGATGTGCTATCTGTATTCTGCAGGATGTTACAATTCAGGTGATTTTATATTATTATGCCACTTTTTGTAACAAATTATGTCCCTTTTTTTGGCACCACATTCAAGTCTCCAACACCTGCAAATAACCATTCAATCACATTCGTGGGCCATCAATATACGTTTAAAACACTTCTTTTATTATTACAAATCGTAAAAGACACGTAAACATACTCTTCCATGAGCTAGTTCAAGAGGGATACTTATGTTTTGTTGCGGATCAGAGCTCCGTTCAAACCCCGAGTCCTAAGACGCCCTGCGCGGCACTCTAGATTCACACTCCTTGTTTGGATGTTATTATGCCATTCAATGCGTCCGTGTGGTAATTCACCCATTCACCGGTATCAGGGTGCGTAGGAACCCATCCGCTGCCCGGCTGTTTGGGCTTCACGAGGGAGACCCCCGGAGACCAAGCGATCCCTGGCGGCGTGTGCGACGTTTCGGGGAGGCCCCTTCCCCTTTCTCAAGCATGCCATACCAGTCGCAACCACCATTTTATGGCTGCAACCCACGAGACCTTCTTTACAAACAAACAAGTGCCGGTTAGACAATATACTATAATAAAATCGATAAAACAAAAAATAAAAACAATAACCTAGAAAAAGCTTTTAAACTAAAATTCTCATTAATGCCTTTCGGAGTTAAGGCCTCCAACCGATGTATCCACATCGCCTCTCTTTGCAACAACTCTTTTGTAACTGCTTTTCTTCTTTACACACCACTTTTTCTAATATAACCACCGCAACTCAGAAATGCCATGCCTTTCTTTTGCGTAGTGGCGTGCAAGGATGATTCCCCAAAACTTTTTTTTTTCCTCTTCCCCACCTACATGGTGATCTCCCTTAGTTTTAAACTGCCTGATCAGGGATCTTGCTCTTTAAAAGCCCTGGTTTTTATCATCCTGTTTGGGTCTGCCCAACATAGATTTTGCCACATGGGCATTTGAGCATATAAATAACGAGGTACTTTCACAAGTATGTGTACCCTTGATCTTAATTGGTACCCCTTATTTGGGGTGATCAAGGACACCCCTTTAATTATTGCTCCCACAGTTTGGCATTTGCGGCATGGTACTGTGCCCGATTTAAAAGGGTTTTAAAAACGTGGTCTGCACATATTCCTGTTTCTTGTTTTTATTAACATCACTATAGACCAATGACTGTCCGACAGTCCTACCCTTACGATAAATCCACATGGGCTGCTTTTTAAACATATAGCCATACTTGGGGTCCGATTGCAAAACTCCCCAATATTTTCTAATCGTTTTTTAACCAATTCTGCATGATGATCGTAATACAGAGGTATACATAAAGCCTTCCTCCCTCCTTTTTTTTTTGTCTCTACTTTTTAATATTTCCCCTGGCGATTTAATTTCTGCACCTCTTCTCCCACTTTTTACCATATGTTCCTCGTATCCTCGTTCTATAAATTTCTTAACAAGTTTTTCCTTATTTTTCACATATTCCGTATCTGACGAGCAGATCCGTCTGGCCCGTATGAATTGGGACCTAACAATACCATTGAACACCTGTGGGGCATGTTGGCTCACTTTATGCAAAAGGTTGTTACAATCATATCCTTAGTAAAAAGTGTTGTTACCAACGTATTACCTTCTCTCTTAACCATGACATCCAAATATGAAATGGTTGTTCGTTCTTTGTAAAAAGCAAATTAATGAGAGGGTGGACATCGTTAATATACGTTACAAACTCATTCAACTCTTCACCGCCCTGCCACAAAAGGAAAACGCATCGACGTACCTTAACCAACATAGTGCGTTCCGAAACAAAGGAGATGAAAAAACAAATTGTTTTCAAAAAAAACGCATGAAAACATTCGCGTAACTGGGCGCCAAAAGGGGACCCCATAGACGTCCCCTGCAGCTGGGGGAAGAACTCCTCCCCAAAACGAAAATAATTAGGGGTGAGGATAACGTCCAAAGTCGCATCGGGGAACGCAATATGTTGGTTAGTCAATTTTGAGGTCAGCACATAGTACTTCCCTCACAGCCATGCGGCCTTCTATATATGGTATATTTTGTAAACAAAGATTTTTATGTCCAGGGTACAATACCATTTAAACCTCGGGTACAATCAATTTTTTCAATGATTCTCAAAAATTGCCCGGGTATCCTGTAATATATTGGGATCATTTTTTACTGCATTCTGGAGGTATGAATCTACATAAGCTGCTAGAGGTTCTAGAAGCGAATCTACCCCCGAGACTATAGGACGTCCCGGGGGATCTAGGAGGGACTTGTGGATCTTTGGAACAAGATATAATACAGGAACCCTAGGATTCTCCTTTGTAAGCATTATTTTTTCTTGGGTATTAATAATTCCATTGAGTACAGCATCCTCTAACAGATCCTGAATAATCCTACTCATTCATCTGGGCGGGTCTGTAAACCAATTTCTTATATATCTTCTGATCATTTAGTTGTAGATGGGCTTCATGTAAATATTTTGATGTATCCATTTACAAAACACGCCCCTCCCTTATCCACTTTCTTTAAGTAATTTGTGGGTCCTGTTCAATTTGTTTCATTGCTTCCCTCTCTTCCACGAGAAAAATTTTTGGCATTTTGTCTTTTTTTGTTTTTACAATTCTCCCATCTCTCTGTGACTTCATTAATAACTAATTGCTGAAATACCTCAAGTGTTTGATTTTTTATTTCAGGGTCAAATTGACTACGCTTTCTCAATTTTTTATTACTGAACCTATCACCTACATAGTCACCAGATTTATCACTGAAAAACATTTTTACCCGAATGCCCCGACAGAATCTGAAAAAATCAACTACAAAATCAAACAGCTTAATTTCCTGTGTGGGTACAAAATTAAGGCCTTTTTCAATCACCGACATTTGTGCTGACGATAGTTCCTTTGAAGAAATATTACACATTAACGAGGGTACAATTGTTTGCGGTTGCGAGTCCCTCTTCGTGCTTCTGTTGCTCCTTTTCCTTCCATGTTCCCAGTATTGTTCCTTTGATCGTCTAAAAAACCTTTTGTTTTTTTGGACCTTTTTTCATTGGTGCCATCGCCCGTCTGGGAAAAGTCCCTTTTGTAGCAGAAGACGCATCACTATGCATGCCCACGGTCCCGAAAATCCTATTTCGTCTTGGAATCATTTTCCTTTCATCCGACCACTATACACCCGATTAACAAATAATTCCGTGTTGGGGAATCATCACTTGCACGCCACTTTCGCAAAAGAAAGGCATTTGGGATTTCTGAGTTGCGGTGGTGTATATTAGAAAAAGTGGGTGTGTAAAGAAGAAAAGCAGTTACAAAAGAGATTGTTGCAAAGAGAGGGGATGTGGATACATCGGTTGGAGGCCTTAACTCCGAAAGGCATAATGAGAATTTTAGTTTTAAAAGCTTTTCTCTAGGTTTATTGTTTTATTTTTATGTTTTTATCGATGTATTATATTATATTGTCTAACCGGCACTTGTTTGTTTTTGTAATGAAGGTCTCGTGGGGAAAGCAGCCATAAAATGGGTGGTTGCGACTGGTATGGCGCATGCTTGAGAAAGGGGAGGGGCCTCCCCGAAACGTTTTGCACACGCCGCCAGGTATCGGGTTGGTCTCCGTGGTCTCCTCGTGAAGCCCAAACAGGGCAGCGGATCGGTTCCTACGCACCCTGAATACCGGTGAATGGTGAATTACCACACGACGCATTGAATGGCATAATAACATTCAAGCAAGGACGTTGAAACTAGAGTGCCGCGCAGGGCGTCTTAGGACTCGTGTTTGAACGGAGCTCTGACTCCGCAACAAAACATAAGTATCCCTCTTGAACTAGCTCATGGAAGAGTATGTTTACGTGTCTTTTACGATTTGTAATAATAAAAGAAGTGTTTTAAACGTATATTGATGGCCCACGAATGTGATTGAACAATTCAGGTGATACCAAACATGACAGGTTTTGATTATGTTTTAGTACTTTTAAATAGTAGTATAATGTTGTACCGTGTTAGCCATAGAAAGTAGTAGAAGGGTGAAGAAATCAGGCGATACCTTTTAGAGGCTAACTGAGTAGTACTTTTAAAGAAATACAGACATTCTCTATCTCCTCACTTTGCGCTGCAGCCGCCATTTTCTGCAACAAATAACTTTCTGTACTTCTACCTATGGACCTGAGTGCAGGGCAGTTTTTGCGGGCTGAAGTGCAGTTTTTATTGGTAACAGTTTGGAATACATGCGGCTTTTTGATCACTTTTTATACTAATGTTTAGGGGACATGAAATGGCAAAAAAAAAAAAATTGGTGTTTGGAATTTTTTCTTCTATGATGTTCAGCGTATGGGCTAAATTTTAATAGACCAAAATTTTACGGACGTGTACAAACCTATTTTGTGTAACTTTTTTTTTAAATTTGTAAATATATGTTTTACAAATACTTTTATTTGATCTGAATTTTTCATATTTTTTGTTAATTTTTATACTTTTAACCTTTTTTTTTTTAACTTTAACATTATGTCTCCCTAGAGTACTTGACCACCGGGGGCACAATCGTCAGTACACTCCTTATTGTATAAACAGTGCAGAAAGGTGTTCGAAGATGGCGGTTCTATTATTTCTGCCCAAGGCAGGGAAATAATAGAAAACAAATACATGGCAGCTATTGGCCATCATAAGGCTTCATAAACGCCATGTTAATGTATCGGCACCCCAAAAACCCTGCGGGCCCCAAACACCATTTCTCATTTGTTTTTGACCCGGGGCCTTGAATCGCTGCAGCCTCTAAAGGGTTTTAAACGGCAGGGAAGACCAAAGAGCTGTCGAAGGACACAAAAAACAAAACTGTAGCCCTGCACCAGGCTGGGAAGACGAATCGCAATAGGCAAACAGGGTTGGTGTGAAGAAATCAACTGTGGGAGCAATAATTAGAAAATGAAGACATACAAGACCACTGATAATCTCCCTCCATCTGGGCCCACGCAAGATCTCACCCCCTGGGGTCAAAATGATCACAAGAACTGTGAGCAAAAATCCCCCGAACCAAAATGGGGGGACCTAGTGAATGACCTGCAAGAGGTGGGACCAACGAAACAGAGGCTACCATCCAGTAAAACCAGGATCAGATCCTGCAGTGCCAGACGTTTTCCCCCTGCTTAAGCCAGTACATGTCCGGGCCCGTCTGAAGTTTGCTAGAGAGCATTTGGATGATCCAGAAGAGTATTGGGAGAAGGTCAACTCGTCGTGTTTGAAGGAGAGAGAATCCTGAGTTGCATCCAAAGAACACAATACCTACTGTGAAGCATGGTGGGGGGGGGGGGCAACATCATGCTTTGGGGCTGTTTCACTGGACCAGGACGACTGATCCATGTACATGAAAGAATGAATGGGGCCATGTATCGTGAGATTTTGAGTGCAAACCTCCTTCCATCAGATGAAACATGGCTGGGTCTTTCAGCATGACAATGATCCCAAGCACACCGCCAGGGCAATGGAGGAGTGGCTTTGTAAGAAGCATTTCAAGGTCCTGGAGTGGCCTAGTCAGTCTCCAGATCTCAACCCCATACAAAAACTTTGGAGGGAGTTGAAAGTCCGTGTTGCCCAGCGACAGCCCCAAAACATCACTGCTCTAGAGGAGATCTGCATGGAGGAATGGACCAACATACCAGCAACAGTGTGCGCCAACCTTGTAAAGACCTACAGAAAACGTTTGACCTCTGTCATTGCCTACAAAGGATATAGAACAAAGTATTGAGAGGAACTTTTGTTATTGACCAAATACTTATTTTCCACTATAATTTGCAAATTAATTCTTTCCAAATCAGACAATGAGATTTCCTGGATTTGTTTTCTCATTTTGTCTCTCACAGTTGAGGTCGACCTATGATGTCAGTTACAGGCCTCTCTCATCTTTTTAAGTGGGAGAAATTGTACAATTGGCGGCGGACTAAATACTTTTTTCACCACTGTACAGCCCTGGGTATAAATAAATCCTGGAAGAGATCTCTATATTGACCTTTGATATAGTTACACATATTTATGTTCCCCTGAGGCCGTCTTTTCTTTAATCTTGCTAATATTTCTGTTCCCAATATCCCCTGTATGGTCTGACCAGTGACTTGTATAATGGGAGAATAATGTTCTCATAATGTGCATCTATGCCCCTTTTAATACACCCCATAATTCTATTTGCCTTGGCAGCTGCTGCCTGACACTGACGGCTACAATTAAGTTTACTGTCCACCAGGATTCCCAAGTCCTTCTCCATGTCACTTTTACCCAGTGTTTTTCTATTTAACATGTAATCATATAATGGATTTTTCCTCCCCATGTGCATAACCTTGCATTTATCAGTGTTAAACCTCATCTGCCTCTTCTGTGCCCAGGCCTCCAACTTATCCAGATCCCTTTGTAATAACACATTATCCTCTATTGTGTTGATTACTTTGCAGAACTTAGTACCATCCGTAAAGATTGATAATCTACTGTGCAATCCTTCTGCAAGGTCATTGATACATATTTTAAAGAGTACCTATCACCTCCATACAAACACACAAAAATTGGTAGAAGATTAAATTATAAGACTTTTCTCAAATACATTAGCAATCCAGAGGATTTCCCTCAGTAGCACAGGTTTTACTTTCACTTTGTAACTCAGGAGATCCTTATCAATCTGTTGGGAGATACCAACTGTGCAGAGGGAGCTGAGGACATAGCTGCTTGTATAGGGTCATTTGAGTCTCACTACATACAGTAGTGTACTAAGGCTATGTCTACACTGCAGTGGACAAAAAACGACCTGAAAGCCAAACACTAAAAACTGACTTTTCTGTCCACTGCCTGTCAAAAGCAGCTGAAAAAATGGCAGTTTATTGTTTCAATTTGCGTTTTTGGCGCAGTTTTTACTTGCGTTTTTTGCTTGTCTTCAAGTCTGGTTTTCAATGTTTGCATAAATTAAGCCATTGGATGTAACTCCACCCTACAAAAGAGGATGGAAAGCACATTATTGCATTTATATGGAAATTTTAGTCGTTTTACGGATTTTGCCGCTAGTAAAATTATCACGCGTTTGTAGCCAAAAGTACTTTTTTTTTTTTAATGGATTTTGGCTCTAAAATCCTTATTTTTACTGATTTTGGCACTAATAGAGCTCTCGCTTTTGATGCAAAAAATACGTGTTTTTACGAATTTTGACGCTAAAGTCCATGTTTTTATGGATTTTGGTGCTACTGTTATCTCGCTTTTGCTGCTAAAAATATGGCTTTTTACAGATTTTGGCGCTAATAAATTTGTCTCCTAAATCTGTAAGAAAAAAGGATTTTGAGCGTCAAAAGCGAGAACTTTACTAGTGCCACAATCCACAAAAAAAAATGTTTTTTAGTATCAAAATCCGTAAACAAAAGTATTTTAACGCCAAAAAAACTATTTTTAGCAACAAAGGCGAGAACTTTAATAGCAGCAAAATCCGAAAAAAGTATTTTTAGCAACAAAAGTGAGATAACTTTAATAGCGGCAAAATCTGTAAAAAAAAATGTTAGCGCCAAAATCCGTAAAAACGTATTTTTAGCATCAAGAGCGAGAACTTTATTAGCAACAAAATCTTCCAAGAAAAGGATTATAGCTCCAAAATCCTTAAAAAAACCCGTATATTTAGCATCATTAGAGCAAAAATATTGAATTGTGCAAAAAAAGTTAGCGACAAAAATCACTTTATTACACACGGTACGAACGAGGAAATATCAAACACTTGTATGCAGAATTGAAAAAAAGTATAAACTGTAACACCCACTATAGGAGGGACAAATCTCCTGGGTGGGTTTTCATTGAAAAATTGTGGCAAAAAAAATTCTGCGCTTTCCATAGACTCCTGTAGTAAATTTTCTGCTCGGCTCTCCCGTTTTTTACAACATGTTACAAAAGACGACCAGTAAAAAAACAAGCAGAAAAAAAGCAGTGTAGACAGCAGGACGTCTTTACAATAGAAGTCTATGGGAGATGTTTTCAGTCATTTTTTCAGTGCTTTTAGAAAATGAGAAACACTGAAAAAATTTACTTTTTTTCTGTGTAGTGGAGACAGAGCCTAAGGAAACAGTGTGACAGAGTTTACCTGTTGCTTCAGCCTCCTCCTCTATAGCACACAGGCATCTGTATTACATGCGCTGGTGTGCCATGTGAGGATTTTCA